>JARACY010003391.1:0-33577 GCA_029255725.1 Scrobipalpa atriplicella
TAATCATCAATTCATCATTCTAAAATAAAAGCCTTGTAAACTATAAATTTTACTCTAAAACTTATTTGTCAAACATTGCGTGAAACGAAAACGCCAAAACAGCGTTGTATGACCTGTCAAAATTTTAGCCGCACCTAACGCCATCTAGTTCGAAACTGAAAATTTTCTCCGGATCGAGCAAATTTAAAACCCCCATTAGCACGCATTTATACGCTCTGAATCGGTTGTTTTCAGCGTTTTGAGTGACCGTTATAGGGGAGTGCAGTTTCTGTATCGGTATTAGATACTATATTATTATTCTGTGGCAGGAGTCTGGCACACGAAGCTCCTGCGCACTTATGCACTCCTATTATTTGATTATGATTTTTCGTAAGTAAAATTTAATTAATATATTTGAATAATAATTTTAACATGGACTAGGCACGACTATTCGCAAGCGAGGTCTGGGGGGAAGAGGTTGATTCAAGCCTCCACAACCCTCTGCTTTTTGGATTGTTATTTACTCTAGTCTCTAGTCTTAAGTTTAAAATTGTGGCCTCTTAAGCGTGGACTTTTAATGGGTTCAAATATCATAAATAATAATAGTGAGCGATCAGGATTTTAAAAATCTATTAAGTCTCCACGCTCTCTGCCTTCTTTTAAGCTCTCTGGAGCCGTATTTTTGAACCGCTCGAATCGAATTCGCATGCGAAAGAGCAACATTCGCATGCCAATTTGTATGGAAATCGCATGCGATAGTTACTCTTTCGTATGCGCATTGGAGTTCGAGCGGTTCAAAAATACGGCTCCCTTGTTTGGGTTTTGTTTTACTTACGTTGCACTTTTTCCAGGTCGCAAACTAATAGCCCAATATGAAATTGATATATGGCTACATCGCCATTTTTTGTATACTGAACGTCACTGTATGCGTGACATTATTTAGACTGGTCAAATCCGTGCATCCATGTCCTCCGGTAAAATGCGCCACCAAAGAAGCACCACAAGTCGCTGGTAAAAAAGAAGGTAAGCTTAGACGCTTAGAATAGAATGGTAAAGATAAATAGTCACTTATAAAACGTGTAACAGAAAGGGTATATGCATCGAGAAATGTGTGAATCTACCCATGAAACTGAACAACTTTCCCTAAGAAACATAGGTCGAAAAACGAAAAAAAAATTGTGACCTTTCATACAAAATGCATCAGCTGATAGCGTATTTAGTATGGGCAGTCAACATTTTTTTTTCGTATTTCGACCTATGTTCCTTAGGAAAAGTTGTTCAGTTTCATGGGTAGATTCACACATTTCTCGATGCATATACTCTTTCTGTTACACGTTGTAGAATTGGGCGTACACGGGCAAGAAGGAGTAAGTAAATAATACTCGTTGTAAACTCCGTATATTGAATATCTTTATTTCTAATCTAAACCTAATAATATAAGGTTTATTTATATACTAACTTATTAGTGCGTCACTCGACGACACTCTACGTGATTCTATTCTTATCAGAAAAGAGACAGCTTATCACGGTAACGTGATGGCATATGTTATCGCCACATCACACCTCCCCTGAAAAGGATAGGCTTCCCCCTGAAAAGAAACACGTTAATGTACGTCTTTGTACAAGTGCGACAGAGATTATGGGTGGGTTATGATATGAATACATTATGGGTGTAAGGGACGGCTTAACGCAAACTGATAAAGGTTGTCCAGTCAACGAAAATGAAGAACTTTTATGCTTTTGGGAAACCATTATTCGTGGATTGTGGACGATTATTTATTATTTATTTTTTAGCTAAGATGTTCTTTTCAGGGGGAAGCCTATCCTTTTCAGGGGAGGTGTGATGTGGCGATAACATATGCCATCACGTTACCGTGATAAGCTGTCTCTTTTCTGATAAGAATAGAATCACGTAGAGTGTCGTCGAGTGACGCACTAATAAGTTAGTATATAAATAAACCTTATATTATTAGGTTTAGATTAGAAATAAAGATATTCAATATACGGAGTTTACAACGAGTATTATTTACTTACTCCTTCTTGCCCGTGTACGCCCAATTCTACAACGTGTAACAGAAAGAGTATATGCATCGAGAAATGTGTGAATCTACCCATGAAACTGAACAACTTTTCCTAAGGAACATAGGTCGAAATACGAAAAAAAAATGTTGACTGCCCATACTAAATACGCTATCAGCTGATGCATTTTGTATGAAAGGTCACAATTTTTTTTTCGTTTTTCGACCTATGTTTCTTAGGGAAAGTTGTTCAGTTTCATGGGTAGATTCACACATTTCTCGATGCATATACCCTTTCTGTTACACGTTTTATAAGTGACTATTTATCTTTACCATTCTATTCTAAGCGTCTAAGCTTACCTTCTTTTTTACCAGCGACTTGTGGTGCTTCTTTGGTGGCGCATTTTACCGGAGGACATGGATGCACGGATTTGACCAGTCTAAATAATGTCACGCATACAGTGACGTTCAGTATACAAAAAATGGCGATGTAGCCATATATCAATTTCATATTGGGCTATTAGTTTGCGACCTGGAAAAAGTGCAACGTAAGTAAAACAAAACCCAAACAAGGGAGCCGTATTTTTGAACCGCTCGAACTCCAATGCGCATACGAAAGAGTAACTATCGCATGCGATTTCCATACAAATTGGCATGCGAATGTTGCTCTTTCGCATGCGAATTCGATTCGAGCGGTTCAAAAATACGGCTCCAGAGAGCTTAAAAGAAGGCAGAGAGCGTGGAGACTTAATAGATTTTTAAAATCCTGATCGCTCACTATTATTATTTATGATATTTGAACCCATTAAAAGTCCACGCTTAAGAGGCCACAATTTTAAACTTAAGACTAGAGACTAGAGTAAATAACAATCCAAAAAGCAGAGGGTTGTGGAGGCTTGAATCAACCTCTTCCCCCCAGACCTCGCTTGCGAATAGTCGTGCCTAGTCCATGTTAAAATTATTATTCAAATATATTAATTAAATTTTACTTACGAAAAATCATAATCAAATAATAGGAGTGCATAAGTGCGCAGGAGCTTCGTGTGCCAGACTCCTGCCACAGAATAATAATATAGTATCTAATACCGATACAGAAACTGCACTCCCCTATAACGGTCACTCAAAACGCTGAAAACAACCGATTCAGAGCGTATAAATGCGTGCTAATGGGGGTTTTAAATTTGCTCGATCCGGAGAAAATTTTCAGTTTCGAACTAGATGGCGTTAGGTGCGGCTAAAATTTTGACAGGTCATACAACGCTGTTTTGGCGTTTTCGTTTCACGCAATGTTTGACAAATAAGTTTTAGAGTAAAATTTATAGTTTACAAGGCTTTTATTTTAGAATGATGAATTGATGATTAATGAACTATAAATAAGTAAAACATAGCTCCCAGATATGTAAAAAGATTGATTTGTCAAAATTAGAATTTCGTACCTAAAGTGCGAAGTGAAACAGGCCTGCTCCTGCCGATACCATCGCCGCGCCGGAGAGTGGACGCTGTCGCTGTGTTTGTGTGAGCGAATGAAATACCGGCAGGCCTGTTTCACTCGCACTTTAGGTACGAAAACGGTCGGCGCCTGAGGCCGCCCATTGGGCGGTCGGGTTGTCGATCGTGTCGGTGAACGCGTACATTGTCTGTCTCTGTTTTCTTCGAATTGTGTCGCGCGTTTCCTAACCCTAACACGTGTAATCTGGAGTGATTAGGGAATTTCAACTCTTCGCTTTACACGTAGGGTACAATTAGCATGAATTTGTACGCTCTGGACCGGTTCTAGGTACCTATGTTTTCAGCTTTTTGAGTGAGCGTCATAGGGGAGTGCAGTTTCTGTATCGTTAGATACTATATTATTATTCTGTGATACCGGTCGCACCCCAGCGCACGCGTCATCGCCGCCGCATGCGTCACAGTCACAGGTACGCACGCCACGCGTCATCGCTACGCAAGCCCACGTCACCGCTTCCGCACGCAACCCGCCCACTCGCCACGCTACCGGTTCCGTCGCCCTACACACACCTCGCAACCTCCGTGGAATCCTGCTACCCTAGTACGCCGCTCGCTAGCTTTCTGCAAATTAGCGCTCGATCTACAAGTCCCACTGTTCTCGCAGTCATCTGTCGCAGGCAAGCAATCACATCTCATCACTTACCTTGAAAACTCCGTGAAGTTCTGATAACCTAATACAATACAATGTATAGAAGAAATATCCATCGACTACAAAACCTCATGGACGGATCATAGACCTATGCATATCAGAATCGGCATTGATGATTTAGCGAGAGTTGTTCTAGAGACCAACAATGCTCAGCACAAACCATGGGCTTGGAAACGGCCCTCGCCGCAACAGGTGGACCACTACAATGATCTCATGAATTCCTACCTGTTAAAACTACACACGCGGGAACCACCCACATCACCGTCTGAAATCGACAGTTTGTACAACGATATGGTTTCTGGAATACAGCAAACAGCTACAAAAGCATTCGGAAAAGTACGTCACAAAAACAAAAACTTTAAACCTGTGTGTGGCTGGAATAAATATGTCGCAGAAAAGTATGCCGCTTCGCGTGATGCTCTAGTTCAGTGGCACGAAGCCGGATGTCCTGTTGACGGCGAGCTCTCTCTCAATCGTAAACAGGCACGCAAGGAATTCAAGTTAGCCCTATCACGCTGTCAACAAAACGCAGAACAGACCAAGATGGACACAATAGCCCAATCACTACAAAGTAAGAACTTTATCAAATTCTGGAATCATACTAACAATGAATGTAAATCACGAGGTACGTTGCCCTCAAATATAGACGGCGTATCGAACAGCAAGAGTATTGCGAACCTGCTTATCGACAAATTCACCCAATCGCCCCCCGCATCATTACCTGCAAGCTCATTACCTGCAAGCACATTACATCAAGCCGAGATTAAGAGCGAGCTAAGCGACACAAGAGACCATGCAGTTGACTATACTATTACATCAGATCACGTACTGAGAGTAGCTCGGAACACAGCGCGTGGAAAGTCGCCAGGCCACGACTCACTTACTATAGAGCATGTGGTGTATGCCGGTTCAATCATGCCGATGATACTTGCCCGCCTCTTTACTGCCATTATTGCCACCGGGCACATGCCTAGCGAGATGACCAGGACCATAATCGTGCCTATCTGCAAGAGTAGACAGAAGGATATCTGCAGCTCTGGAAATTATAGGCCTATTGCACTTGCACCATTAATAGCTCGGCTGCTAGAGAAGGTAATTCACTTAAAGATAGAAGAACACCTTAAATCTAGCGACTACCAAATGGGCTTCAAGAGCAACTCATCTACCGGGACAGCCATCTACGTTGTGAAACAGGTGGCACAATATTACAAGGCTAACAATACCTCAACCGTCGCATGCTTTCTGGACCTCAGCAAAGCATTCGATCGTGTGTCTCACCCCCTACTGTGGGAGAAACTAAGACAGAGAGGAGTACCAGAACCCTTCGTCAAAGTACTATCTAACTGGCATCTTCAGCAAACCAACGAAGTGCGATGGAACGGAGCGTGCTCGAACCCAGCTAGGCTCAACTGCGGGGTGAGACAGGGGGGATCGGGCTCACCCGTGCTGTTCAATGTTTACATGGACGCGCTGAGCCAGGAGTTGGTCGACTCAGGAGTGGGCTGCTACATGAACGGCCGTTGTATCAACCATGTATCCTACGCAGATGACATGGTCCTACTAGCACCATCTATCGCCGCAATGCGCCGCCTTCTGTGTATCTGTGAAGCCTATGCCACCAAACACAATATGGAGTATAACGCCACAAAATCTATGGTCATGGTGTTTTAAATCTGCATCAACACCGATGTCTGTCCCCCCACTGAAGCTCGCGGGTCAGCAATTAGAGAGAGTAGACGAAGTGAAATATCTTGGCCATGTGATCACAGCAAGTCTGAGAGACGAAGCGGACATCGAGCGGCAACGAAGAGCTATAAGTGTAAAGGGCAACATGCTGGCGCGACGATTTCACCGATGTAGTAAGCCGGTAAAGCGACTTCTCTTCGCAACGTACTGTACTAATTTGTACACCGCTGAATTATGGTGCAACTATACGCAGGCTGCACACAATGCAATCAGGGTACAGTACAACCAGGCCTGGCGTGCGCTGCATAGACTACCACCATGGTGCAGCGCTTCAAACATGTTTGCCTCAGCTCGAATACACGGCTGGGCTGCGCTGCTCCGGCATGTGACCGCGGGCGCCGCCGAGCGCTTACGATGCTCTGAGAACACAGTGGTACGTGCGGCGTACGAGTGGCTAGCCAGTCCCATCCATGCAGCGTGGCGTCGAGTAACATCTGGCGGGTGATAGTGTGGTGATGCACTCTGTATTATTAACGCGTGCGTGAACTACAAAGTAATTTAATTAATTTAATTTTAATTTTAGAAATATTTATTGTACCTTTAGAAATAATGAAATATTTAATTAATTTAATTTTAATTTTAGAAATATTTACTGTACCTGAACATGAAATGATTTGATTTGTAATTAAAATATCTTATTCTAATTTGATTTACTATTGAACGAAATGAATTTAATAATTTAATATAATGTAATTTTATCTATTTCCTGCATGTTGTGTGTGTTTTGTAATATGGACTTGGTCTGGAATAAACAATTTTATTATTATTTTATTATTATTATTTTATTTAATACTTGCTGTTGGCCAAATAACGCTCCCATATTCGGCCCTACCCTATTAATCCCGCCAGCCGTGTCGTCAGCCAACTTTCTCCTGATTGGTTGCTGCAGCACTGGACGGAACACGCAGACTCCCTCAAATCCTACCACCCTATTTACACAGAGGGTATTATCGGGACATTACAGCGAGTCAACGATTGTCGGCACTGCACTGGAGCCATCACAAGCGGCCAGCGATATTAAGTTTTATCCCTGAAACTTATTATTTCCTAGTAAGCAAACAGTTGATCGCTAAATTTCACTAAGCTCTGTTACGAGGTTTTTACTAAAAGAACAATAATGCAAAACGTACTCCGACAAAAAACGCAACTATGCCACAAGGAGTTTCCCCGGATATAGAGTTGGAAAAAGTGGCTGCACCGGTGTTTTACACGCCTCTCTATGAGTCGGACCTAGAAGGGTATATTCACGGCGAAAAAGGAGATAGCTTGAACGTGAACAGAAACAAACTGCGAGCATATGGATCCCCTCCAATAGTAGGTCAAGGTCACGTAATCAAACATGATTCAAGAAATGCGACAACTAACCTCACTTGCTGCAAGCCAAGAAAAACGTTTTAAAGAGTTACAAACAAGACACTATTAGATTAGATAGGAAAAAAAACAAAATGAGTAAACTTTCTGTCTGTGAAATACGACAACGTCATGTAGGGGTCTACATGACGTTTCAAAAAGAAAAAAAGGCCGACGAAATACGTCGTACGTATTGCATACTTGGAAGAAAAGAAATCGAATACCTAGAAAAGAAAACCTGCTCTACAGCCCCGCCAGAAAGAGTAGAAATTAATTAAAGAGGAACAAAAGAGTTTTATTACAGTCGTAAAAGGATCTTTTGGCGCTTGGGTGACATTGACAGGAGCTTTTTTTGGGCTTCGTTTAGCTTTTTCGAGAAGTACATGTTTTTCACATCCATCAGTTTGCATCTGTTTCAAACTTAGAGCAACACGGCCTTCCAGCGGAAGGCCGTGTTGCTCTAAGGTTTCAAAACAGCTCCAACGATAGAGCCTCTATAGAGCTCCTGTCAATGTCACCCAAGCGCCAAAAGATCCTTGTCCTTGTAGGACTGTACATGACAACACTTCGTCAACAGATTTGGCGGGCTTTTGAAGTGAAAAGGCGCAAATTCCGAAAAAAAAAATCTAAAATTATTCTGCTGTATATTCTGTAAATTATTATTTTTTCAATAGTGTTAGTGTTAAAGACTTTGTATATAGTGTATTTTTAACAAGATGACCAAGTTTCAGGGGGTCGATGGGGACCCCCTGAGCAAGATCTAAACCGCGAAAAAAGAAAGGCGGCTAAGACGGGAAAAGATCCTTCGCCGGCTTTCTTCAAACCGTACGTTAAACCTGGATACAAACGAGTCTTTCCGGATAATTTGGTGGGTGCGGAGTATGTAGTTTTTGTAGAGAGCGCTGATGCTGCTGAGAAATTGGTTAACAGAAACCCCCTCCTACTGAGAGACCCCCTCAAGAACGAGATCATGCGTGACCAAAGAGAGTCAACGCAAACAAAGTTGGCATTTCGTTCAAACAGGCTATTGACGCAAATAATTTTCTCAAATATGAGGAATTCTTAACCAAACACCTACATTACATACAAGCTCGGGCGGTGGAAACCATCGGAGTCCTGAGGTTCGTTCCCACCAGCATCAGCAATGAAGAGTTATTTAAAAAACTTTTATCCAAATATGAAATTGTCGGTGTACCTACGTCGATTCACACGAAAAGTTAATGGTGAAATCAAGGCGTATGGTTCGGTGCCCGTCGTAGGTATATTATGTCGCAGGGTTTTAATGAAATCAGTGTTTTGATTAAAAAAACCGTTCAAGTGCGAGTCGGACTCGCTCTTCGAGGCTTCCGTACCAACTTGGGGGTATTTGAAGCGAATATAGAATCCTCCCTCGAGCACAGAGACTTTTTTCACACAAAAATATGAACTGGAATAAAGGACAAACTTAAGTTTGCTGTTGGCCCCATACAAGATATAGGGAGACGGGGAGTCGACTACGAAATATGTTTGTAATGACAAGAATCCTTTTTTTGGTGATATTTGAACAAATTTACAGTTTTTAGATTTTTTCCTTTGGTTGTGCTATTAGACACTGCTTCTTTCTAAAGTTCATGATTGTAGGTCCGCGGGAAGTACCTGTATGTTTTTAAATTTTGAGGAAGGCAAAACCTATAGGGTACTTCCCGATGACCTATTATCCTGAAATTTGGCAAGAAGCAATGTCCCCCCCCACCCTAAAAGGAAAAAATCCAAAATCTATATTTTTTTAGTTAGATCACAAAAAAAGTATAGGTACTTTTAGTATTTGTTCCCCTTGCAAATAATCAAACAAACGTTCGTATCTTTTGATTTCGAGGACACAGAAGTGTGGTTCTTTTACAGCTTCAAGGGACCGTAGATTTAAGTATTATTTCAACTTGATACACGCATTCTTGAGAAAAAGGGTGGTGACACACGGACGGACGGACAACCGAGTGATCCTATAAGGGTTCCTTTTTTTTCCTTTTGAGGTACGAAACCCTAAAAACTAGGTTTTTGATCAAAATCCGGGTTTGGACAAAACACTGACGCAGGCTTTTGATGAATTCTGTGTTTTGATAAAAAAAACTAGGGTTTTGATCAAAACCCGAGTTTTGACAAAACACTGGTCGTAATAGAGTATTTTTCAAATTCCTAAGAAAAACCAGTTTTTTGATTAAAACACCGGATTTGTTCAGTATTTTGACAAATCGCTAGATTTTTCTCTGGATTATGTTCAGTATTTTGTCAAAACCCGGGTTATGACAAAACCGTAGATTGGTTTAAATTTTTATGTATAAAATAATGTCGGTGGCAATTTTTTTGTTTGAGTAAAACAATTAGAGACGCGAGATAATTATTTATTTGTTAGAATTTTTCAGATATTAAGCACAATTCTAATCAAACTTTGTTTTCTACAAAATATTATAGCATTTTAATCGATTAGTGTAACATAGAATATAGCACGTAGGTAAGGAATGACGGTTTTTTTTCAAATTTTGGTAACTAAAGCTGTCCCTTGCTTCCAGTTTTTTTTATTCTGGATTTTTATGCATAAAAAGTAGTAAAATTATTTTATATTCAGAAATGCCGGCTTGATGTCATCATAATCACTGGTGTTAGCTATGTTCAATAAAAATACCTTCAAGTCAAACTGGTAGTCCAATGAAATCTGAAAGTAAACAAAATTTTGTAAAAAATAATAAGGTTTTCGGACAATCAGGTGATTCAGTCTGCAATGTCCTAAACAAACAAGGGAAAATCTCACAAAGTGGTAAAATCAACTTTGTGTTTCCCCTGGGAATCGATCCCAGCGGACCTCCGGTTTGAGAGTTCATGGCTGAGCAGACCTAGTGGTCTATAGTGACCACGAAGGCGGTTAATTTGTAAATTGTGTAAGAACAACATACAAATATCTATCATTAAATTACCCACCGCAGCAGTTTTGCCTGAGTAAGGATATCTCTCCATTTTCACGCTTTGATCCATACTGTGCACCCCATATACAAACAGCACGAACACAACACTGACAGTTAACATGAACAACATGTAGTAGTAGACGAGCACCCTTAGCTCTTCACGGACAAGGGGCATTATTGGGGATTGCAGGGCAATTCTAACTGTCTGTTGATTGTATAATATTAAGAATTTTATCTTCCAATCTTGTATATTTTGTGGATTTTGATATTATCAAATTTATCAATGACAAGTTATTGACAGAGTATTTTAAGCACTGATCAAGGAACATATATACTTACTTCGATTCTAATTAAAACTCTTTGTAGTACGATGCAAAAAATACGATTTCTTTTATGCCGTATACAGGGTGCTAATTTAATTGCGTGCCATAGGTTAGGGGGTGTTTCAATAACGGAAAAGGGGGCCCATGAATAATGTAAAAAAAATCCAGCGCAATAAATAAAAAAGTTAGTATTTATATGATTCCAAAAGCTGCATCTAGCTCTCCGGCTATAACCGAGCCGGCGCGAGTCTCTCTCATTGGTCGATAGCGACTCACGCCGCGTGCCGCGGCGCGCGGTTTTGATTATAGCCGGACGGCCAGCCGCAACTCTGGGCATCATTATGAATACCTACCGATTTTTGAGTTTTTATTTTTTTATTTGTTTTTTGGGCTCCTTTTACGTTACTGAAACAGCCCCTAAGCTATGGCACGCAATTAAATTAACACCCTGTATATTTCTGTAACTATGAAAAAAAAAAAGATGGAGGCCACGTTTTATCAAGCTACAGGTAGCAGGCTTACAAGTTACAGGAAACATTTCTCCGTAGCGATCCTGTAATTTTTTTACTAATATTTTGTCACTCTATTGGTGAACTTTAAGACGAAGAAATAAAGAAGAAGATGATAAGAAATTAAAGAAAAAATTGAAAAGAAGACTGGCTTAAAAGGACTAGATTCCAGAGCCGTAAAACAAGTTTATAGTGTACAAAAAAAAGTTTAAAAAAAAGTATGTCATAGACTAGGATTATAGATTATAAATGACAAAATGGTATAATATGTTACGCACAATCCCCGAAATTGCTCATTGGCCGGAAAAAAGGCACACTTCGTGGATTGGCAAATGCAAAACGCACAATCCCCAATACGTCCTTTTATTTCGGCCATTGAGCGTTTTGAAAAACCACTTTGCGGACTGGTAAACACGAAAAAGCCAATTGCCGACTTCGAGGCAGTTTTTAAACGACTCCAAAACAAAGGAGGAGGTTCTCAATTCGGTTGAATGTTTTATTATTTTTTGATTTAACCACACCACGAAATGGCATGACAGTAATGCCAAAACCTGAAATGAACAATCACAACGCGACGTGCGTTAAAATATGGCTGCATTCTACCAGATTTTCCCCAGTTTGGCTAGGACAATGTAGGCTGAATCACTTGATTCACTTGACGGGAAGAAAAAGATTTCGTGCTTCGGACGGAGGGCACGTTAAGCCGGTTGATAAAGGCATCCAGAGGCCTATTAGCTGTTGTGTGCACAATAAAGAATATATATATATACATTTAACGTGCACATTATGTGCACTGATATGCACATTAAGTGCACATAAGTTGTAAATTAAAGTGTACTTAATGTGTGCTCAATGTGTACGTTATGTGTACGCTATGTATACTCAATGTGTACGTTATGTGCACGTAATGGGCACGTAATGTGCACATAACTGTTTTGCATTTGCTAATCCGCTAAGTGTGCCATTATTCGGCCATTGAGCGATATTGGGGATTGTGCGTAACATAAATACTCCTAAAGTTAAAACTTTAAATTTATGATAGGTACCTACTTTTTGGTGTAGACAGCAAAGCTTGACAACATCTTGACAATAAATACATAAAATGTTTGGTAAAGATTTACAGGTCTACAGGTCTACAGGGCACACTACAGGTACACCTACCACCTTGTGTTCCAATGTGTTCCCCGCCGCCTTCAGGAGCTCCTCTCGGACACTGTATACTATAAACCACTCTTTAATTACTTAGAAAATACTGTGGACCAGATATAAAGTGTATTATAGTGAAAGAAAGTGAACTCAGTCAGTGTTTTTGTGTTTATCAACTGTCAACCAACTTAAAACATTAAAAACTATAAAGTGTGAAGTGATATCGGCTGAAGGACTCGTTTCCACGCCAAGACCCTTTAAAAAAAAAACCTACACCGTGCCTACACCTATTTTTTTATATTCATGTTGTAAAGAGAATTTTAAGAGATTGTTTTCAATTGTGTTCTTCCGTTCTTTCTAGATATCTAGGTATGTCTGATGGAAATAAATCAGAGTTTCATATCATATTCTCATCATAATACAAAATCTAGCAGAAAAGTGGCAGAAAGGAATCAACTCACAAACCGGTTAAAAAATTGATAGGGTGAGGGATTTTAGTTAAATAGGTTAGGTTAGGTTAGAATATGATTTATTATGTTAGGTTCTTCATTAAGCAAAGGTTTTTAGTAGGCGGAAGCATTTTACATCCAAGAAGGTGACTACCTTTTGTGGTTTGCGTCCTTTCTGCTAAATTTTCTGACGGTTTATGTGCTTGTTTAGCGATAGAAAGACTTGGAATGTGTCGGCTGCTTCTCCCGGGCATGCTGTAGAAGTCAGTCAGTACTACTCAGTACAGTGTATTGTAATTTAGGCGATGGGCTGACAACCTGTCACTGTAGCGATACAATTTAAAATTTCCCTCAATATTTGTGAGACGTGAAAAAAAACGCCTTTTAGGCACTAGGAGTTTTGCGCCCTACCTACCCCATAAGAGATAAAAGTGTGACTTTATGTATGTATTCTTTTCTAGTGATGACTAAGTCGGATCGCTGTGAGGACTCTGAAATAGGATCCGTGGAATATACACCAAACAAACTCGGGGCAATAATATTTCCTGTTTTTTGTGCCTTAATGCTGGTTTGTAACATATTTAGTTTGTATCATATATAAAGCAGTGGTTGTGTTTGTTTGTGTTTCTAAGACATACCTATACTTACTAGTCATTGTGAATACTCAACTGTCTTACATATTAATTTCTGAATAACACTTTAGCAGGAAAGGAACGATACAACAATCTACGAAAATATCGTAATTTCGTTTTGCTCGCACGATGGCCTCTGCCATGCCATGCCATGAGGGAAAAAACATTTTAATTTCTTAAAATTACCACCTTGATCAAAAAATCTGAATTTAGAAGCTATTTTTATTTATCATGATTTTCAACATAAGTTATTATGGCGTCAATCAGATACCATACCGTGAAAATATGAAAATAAAAAATAACGCACTATGCTCAATTTGCTGAGTGGGATATGATGGAATATAGTTTATCTTTTTGAACGGCCGTTAAGGATCTATAATGATTAAAAGTTTTAAATCTCACTTTCTACGTAGTTGGTCTTTTTTCTTTTAACTGCCTCCGTGGTCTAGCGGTCTGAGCTATGGGCTCATGACCCGGAGGTCCCGGGTTCGATTCCCGGTGGGGGACAATGACTTTGTGTTGTTTTTTCTAGTTTGGTTAGGACATTGCAGGCTGATCACCTGATTGTCCGAAAAGTTAGATGATCCATGCTGTCGGATGGGCATGTAAATAGTCGGTCCTGCGCCTGGTTTCTCTCTGGTCGTGTCAGTCAGTCTGTCCCATCAGAATAAGAGATTGAAGGAATAGAGAGTGCACTTGTGTGTTGCGCAAACACTTGGGCACTAAAAACTAGTCCCGCGCAGTTGGCTGATCTCTGGGAGATTGGCCGCCGTCACCGAAAAATCGGTTGGGAGGACTATTATTAGTACTTTTAGTTGAACTTTTAAAATAACTTGTTGTAGGTGTGTATTTTCGCGGCGGCCTACCTCGGCACTCGACTGGGCTGGGAGCGCTACGATTCTTACTACAACCGTCGGCGGTACGAATTCACCAAGCTGTACGTGTTCCCTGATGCCAACCTAACTTTACACGTCAAACCATGACACCAAACATTGCTGCCGATTCTGTTACAGACACAACTTAACTTATTTTAGTTTGGTCCTGTCACTTTCAAAAATTTTAATCAAATAGAGACAGAAATACAATAGCTAGTTAAACTTCTGTCAAACTGACGTATAACGCTTAAAATAAGTCGAGACCATCGAGTAATGTCACTTTGACATGATTATAATTAGCTGTTGTGTTGTAAGTATTTCTCTCTTGTTGAAAGTGCCAGAACTAAACTAAAATAAGTTAAGTTGCGTTTTCAACAGAAACGGCGCCATTGCCTAATTAAGCATTCCACAGGGTTATTTTTTAGTTCGTTCTGTACGCAAACTGGTGGGAGTTGCTCAAATTAACAGTTTGCACAAAGAAATTCTTAAGGGCAATTAAATTTTCTGTTTGAAGTGATAATTTTGTAAGGCGTTTGTGCACTTACCTATCCGTATCCAATCCGTATCCGTATCCTACCCGATTTGGCCTTCCTAGTATGCACCTATTCATATACGTTTCGTATGTTTCTTTTTTAATATGTTTTGGATACGGTTTGAATATGGATAAGAGCACAATCACCCTAACAATCCCTTCTTCACTTACGTTATTCCTACCCATGGGTCCCTGGAACCCCATTTACTTCTAATGATATAAAATAAAACAGCAGTTTACTATAATTTTTATTTATTCTTATAGGAACTGAAGGATACAAAAATAGGTTCAAACACTTTTAAAGACACATGTTTGACAAATAGCCTGAGAGTGTTCACATGTGACCCTAGTTTTGCGATATTTGCCTCTAGGACACACAGCACACTTTTTTGGTAGCAAGAACAGGAACTTCTTGCAATGTTAGCACTTCTTTCTGCAAGATATCGCTCAGTACACGAAGTTTAGTAGGCAAAGTTTTACAGGTAAAACGTTCCACTTGATTAGCACCATGGCAAAATTCTCCAAGAAATGTCGCCTTTTTTTTGAGCTCTATTTGTAGGCATCTTGAGTAGCACATAAGAATTTACACCAACTATATTGAGAAGCCATAAAAAATTGTTATTGGCCATCTCAAACTTAAAAAAACTTTAGATTTTTTATATTACAGTTTTACTACCCTGGGCCCGAAAACAGCGATAATTACGTATGCACAACAGATTCGCCCACGCGCGTCTTACAACAAGATAGCCGCCGGTGTCATTTGAACAAAGCTAGAACATGCATGTTCGTTTTATAGTTAAAACAAAATTGCAATAAATTAAGTCACTAGGGTTTTGTGGACCCCATGTGGTAGGGTTTAAGGGTTAAAAGTTTCCACATAGGTGGCGCGCCGGACGGGTGGGGTGGCGTCCTGATCTCGAGGTCCCTTAGCTTAAACACAGAATACCCTAACTCCAAAATTGATAGAGTGCCATAAACTTCCATCCCCTGTTAAACTTATGGGTAAAAAATCCTAAAATCCTTTCTCACTGAAAGGTAACATTATAAAAACCTGCTGTTCAATTCAAACGTCATGATTGTAGCCTGCATTGATGAGTCCTTCAAACACTCGGTCAGTAAGGAAATTAATTTTAGATAATTTTTTTCACTTTCACCACGTTTTTGTACAGAATTTTATAAGCTTTTGTTTGCCCTTTGCAGGATTTTTCCTAAAACTCACAATTTTAATGTGGGTCCCCACCACTCTGAAGCGCCACCAAATGTGGGAACTTGTATCTTTACTGCGTAAGCGCTCTGAACAAGTTTCTAAAGAAATGGCTTAACTATCCACTCACGCATCCTAAACTCTGTTATTAGGAGCTCCGGTTGTCTCGTTTGAAAGAATCTGAGCCGCTCTCTCTTGACTTGATTATGATTATTAAGGAGAGCACCCATTTTTATTTGAAATACTTACCTACTCTATCGTTATACCTATGTTTTATACAAAAACGATATACATGATATAGATTTTGGTGTTTGCTATTTGAAATACGGTTTAGTTGTATTGTTTTATAGTAAAGTCTTAATTTCAGTGATTCGTGTTTTACTTTATCAATAATTTTATTATGTAGTGTATCACGTGGGTATAGAGTGGGAGAGCCAAGATTCTCATAGCACAGGGTAATCCTAGTTTGAGCTCCTGTCTCCCACATTATACAAGTCTTCAAAAAATACCCTGTCAGTTAGTTTTAAGTAAATTATGTGGGAGTTAAATATAGAATTTTTTTTTTTTATTATTATATATTTTTTAAACTTACCAATTTTAAAAAATCGCTTCGTTTCCCCTATTTCCCGCCATCCATCAGTAGAGAAAGCCTTCACCATGCCTTAACTAGAAAACTCGGAAAAGCCAATGCAACGCCATCTCTGTACAGACCGTCGAAGCAGGTGTTTTCTTACCCACCACGCACAGCCTTCGGTGGATGCAAGTGGTTTTCCAGGGAAAGCATTTTCCTCTTACTGCCGAGATTACTCACTAGATAGAGCCATTGGCAATATATTTAATACTCCAGCAAGTAAAGTTTGATTCATTTACGTATATTAAATGTTTATAATACCTTTTGTTCACTTGTCGTTCAATTTAAGAAATCATTTTCCAAAAAATATTTAAAGGTATGATTTAAAGTTATTCTTACCTCACCTGTGTTTTGGGGTCAAATAAGGTAATTTTTTTTCAGCTAGCAACACAAAAGTGTCAAATAGAATAACTAACTGTTGTGTAATGATTTCGGCTGAAGGACTTGTTTCCATGCCAAGACTCTTAATAAAAAAGGCAGAAAATGGGCGGCCGATAGGGGACTATAAGAATATATTATCTTTAGTGTTTTTCCCAACATTTTAGTGTACCGTACCCGTGTTTATTGACCACCTCGTAGTTTTTGGTGCTAGTGACTGTTTCTTCGCTTGCTCTGTGAAAAACGGTGAGTGTCTGTGTTGTTTTCTTAGCAAAAAGCCTTTACAGAGTGTATTGATTGTGTCTCAGAAGGCCAATGTCACAGTGGAAGAGAACGTTCGAAATATAGGTCTAACTTGAAACTAGCTAGGACGGGGAAAGCGCATTGTACCTAAATGTATCTATTTTACCTACAGGGTTAGGTCTTGATTTATGATTCAATTTATTTGTGCTGCATATTTTATAAATGCTAAACTATTGCCGCATTATTTTTCTTAATTTTTTAAATATTACTACTTAATTAATACGTATAATGACGTAAATTGTTTTTTTTCATTATTAAGTTCATTATATTTTTTTATCCTACTTAACTCATTTATGATTAAGATAGACTATAGGTAAGTAACTTAAGGAGGGAAGTACTCTAAATCGGGCTAAACACGGTCCGGCATTTGACTTTGTTAGTATAGTTAATAGTTGAATTTTCAATAAATCTATATATGGTTAGCTTATCTAAAATATGGAGAACAACTAGATTCATAGATATAATCTAAAAATACTATCATTACACCAGGAAATCATCAGAAATATCATGAAAATCTGGCGTCTCAATGCCGAATTTGAACAACTGTGACATTTCTATGAGCTTAGAAACAGCAAATGTTATATCGAAATCACCGTATAATTATGAAGAACATCATAATCAACTCTGTTTTTCAATACTTTTTGTATACATTGAGATATATGCAAAAATATATGAAATCGGCTTGAAACAGCCCCATGCTAGAAAAGGACAGAGCGCGCATTCTGTCATTGGTTTGAAAGGGACAGTTGCCGCGAGCACATAGACCCTTAACTGCTGAATATTAGTTACATATTTTTAGTATTTTTATTTGTGCTTGTGCACTTAAATTTTTTTGATTTGTTGTTTAAAATATTTTGAAATATTTTTAGTATTTTTTATTCAGTTTGTTGGAATCTTAAATTGACTATGGTAATGTTATGATGAAAAATACATGCAACCAACCCTTTTATCTTTATGGGGTAGGTAGGCCTCACATAATGTCTATGAAATCCTAACTTGTAATACCTAATGTTAATATGGGTACAGGACACCATGGCAGGATACGAGTATTCTATTATAAACTAATGAGTCATACACACAATGATATTTATTTAACCTACGACCTTCGCATCGAGAGCCAACGGTCTAGTGTACCTACCTACTGAACCATGGTCTTCTGATCAAAGAGGTCGTCGGTGCGATTCCTATGGGGGCAAGCCCGCGCGCGGAAGCAGCTTGTTTCTCATTGTCTGATTGATTATCTTTCCCTTCAAAATCACAAACAAAATTCAATTTCCTGCCTACCTCCTAAGTGAGGTGGGGTGATTATTTGTATTCTAAGTTGCTCTTCGGTATCGAGTAAGTGGCTATTAGGTTATTTAGTTTTTAAGTCGTCTAATTGTAACAACTATGGTACCGAATAAATGCTTTATCTATCTATCTATCAAACTTGTTGAAAAGTCCCATCAGAATCGGTCCAGCAGTTTTGGATGATGAGGTAACATAATAGGGTAAAAAATTATCAAAATTCGACCCTGACGTTCAAACATCAGGACTCTTCTTTCCATTCCCTCCCACCATACCGGAACTCTTGTGCTCCAAAATAAGTAGTGACGAAAATTAAGACTTGGCTTAAAGGACTTGAATCCAAGCCATAAAATATTCAAAAAATAAAAACCGATTTCTACTCCTACTCCTTTACTGTTCATGCTGTCAGATTATGGAACTCTCTTCCATCGGCTGTTTGTGATAGCCCGTCTATCGCCATCTTCAAAAGACGAGTTAAAGAGCATTATCTTACCCTGTCAAAGTAATCCGTGTTTAAGGTATATATTTATGTATGTATATATGTACTGGTATAAGTATTGTTACGTGCTCGACGTTTCGTCACAGACGATGCGGGCTTGAGTTTCGGGATTGGATGAAATTAAACGCTAATGCCGATTTATAGACTTCTGCTTTATTGAACTTCGAGTTACAAAAGTGTACTTAGCAGCATCCACGGAACTCGAACAACGGCGTTTTCTTCTGTCTTCAGACCAGCAAAGTCCCGTCGTCCGACATTGACAAACTTCCGTTGCTGCACAGAGTTTCACCACACAACTTCACGGTACACAGCACTTAATTGCCCCTTAAAACGCCTAATATAAGGCGCTTTGCCACGTCTGACAAATATTATATCGCTATAGTGACAGGCTGTAACCCTCAAATTTCTTTGGCTTCTACAGCATGCCCGAAAAAAGGGCAGCTGGAATATTCTATGTTTTTCTATCGCTCGCTGTCCTGCATGAAAGAATTCTTATTCAAGACACTAAAAAGACCTCTTTTCTCAGCCATAGATAATGCAAACCCTCATTTCGAGACTCATCTCGCGATAAATGCAGACCGGCAGACCTTCACTTTGAATCTTTTTGCGCTATCTTTCTTTAAGAGTCTTGTGTGTGCCCTACTTCACATTTTCTTTTGGCTCATTATTTAAGAAGCCTAGTTTTCAGACTGCTGTTTAAAATGGGTTTCTTTTTATGTCGACCTTTTCTTTTCTATTTGAATGTGTTTTCACCGAGCAACCCGTTGAATGGAGGCAAAAATCTGGTCAAAACTGCAATTTGCGTAAAAAAAAATGGATAACGTTTCTGTGACCCGGTACCCTGGATTCACCTGGGATGCGTGTGACGTCACGAGTCCTGACGTCACGGGTGACACAGTGCCCTATTTCGCAGGGGCCAGGGCGAGAAGGGGGGGATGGCCCATTCAGCTTTAATCCCACCAAGCACAGCCTATTTTTAGAACACTACTTCATTCATTCAACCGAGCGGCTTGTTTAAACTGAACCTTTGATTGAAGTTAAAAAAGGGCAGGCACAAGGTATGGGAGGTTTATGAATGAGAATTTTTGTTGGGAAGGGTGAAACAGGCAGGGACTGGATTAACGTGTAATAAACCCCTTCAGTCGTTACTAATAAGTATTTACAGAATGATAATTAAAAAAAATATAATCCCAACAAAAACATAAATGTGAAAATGGAAGCCAAGTTCATGCTGTTGTGGTGTTGTTTATTTGCACAAAAAAGTTGTGATATATAAAAAGTGCGCCAAGTCTAGGGTTTATCAAAGTAATTCTAAACTCAATAAGGTATCATTTAATGTTACTTGGCCGTTGTAGAAAATAATATGAACTGCCACCTTCAACGCCACTCTACATATGTTACATAGTTTTTGAGTTATGAAGGGGTAAAAAGTGGCTCTAAATGGTTCCTGTAAATATACACACGGTGCTGCCCTCCATTTCTCTTCGTTCGGCTTGAACTTGGCTAGACACGCTGCCGCGTGTCTAGATGTTTATCAGATTCCTTGATAGGGTTACCCTATTGGATAGCAAATGTTACAAAAATAGCATAATAAGAATACCTTCAAGATATCGTTGATCAAAATAAAAACAGGTAGTGGACATACCTACATATTTTATGAAATTATACATCGTAGGTAGATACGGGGTGTAAGGGACAGCGTCCCGCAAACTGATAGGGGTTGCTCTATCACCAGGAAATTCTTTCAGGAAGTGAAAAAAAAATGGCTTTTCCATACAAAATGTCCACTTCGACCAGACAACTTGTATGGAAAAGTCAATTTTTTTTTCACTTCCTGAAAGAATTTCCTGGTGAATATTGTTCAGTTTCGTTGACTGAGCAACCCCTATCAGTTTGCGGGACGCTGTCCCTTACACCCGGTATATCCATTCATGAATATATCTCTATCTTATTTGTTTTCCATCTGAATGGCATCTGTCGCAGCTATCTATAGGATGCTTTAGGTAGTTTATTTCGAGTCCCCATGTTATTATACCTAATTATAATTCTTGGAGTTATCTTGGCTCGTTAAATCATTTTGCTGTCAGGCGAGCATAATCGAGCCAGTTAACCTAGGTACAAGGCAAGGTAGACAGCATTACCAGTACGTACAGGCGAAAATAGAATAGTGTCCCTCATCGTCAGCTCATTAATACGTCCCCACCGCGACGGGCACGAACCTTAGAGCTACTCTGCTGCAAGGCCTGACCGATGACCAAAAAGACATACCATAGAGGTAGAGAGGGGCTTATAGGAAATCAGCCCTTCTCATATTCTGTCATGATTAGAATCATCTTCAATCTTCTGTCTTTCTCTCTTCTCAGTCTTTTTATCTTTTTATTAGTCAGTGGTCATGCTATGCGTAGTTAATTAATAACCAACAAAATATTTACACCTGCATAGAGTTAAATGTATTTATTAACTTAAATATATATATACCATGTTTATTTTGAGAACTTCTATGCAGCCTCAAGCAGCCTCCGTTGTTGTTAAATAAATAGAGACTCGCGAAGTTGGTAAACTAAACCTGCTGCGCGGATAAGGCGTGGGTTCACGAATTTCGAAACCGCTTTACAGCCTGCCGCAAAGTTGACCACCACCGGTCACACAAGTCTCTGTGAACGGCGTGGGTTGTTGACGCACCTGGCTGCAACGCCGTACGCCTGAGTTCATGATCGTCAGTGCGTTAGGTTCGTCATCACATCAGTGATTCAGTGCTCATTCAAACTTCGCGGCAGACGGACGTCGTGTCGCGATCAAGTTTTCCGTACCTACTCAATAAGTTTGTGTGTATTTCGGTGCTGTGGAAGTGGTGTTTTTAGTTTCCAAAGGTGCTAACAACTGTCAAGCTGGATTGCCAAATCGACGGTATGAAGTTTTCCCTTTGATTCTATAGTTTACTCCGGTATTTATTTTCTAGGTTATATTCCGTCTCTGCTGTCATGTCATAATGCTTTGTGTTCTGACGCTTTGAATATTTTTCCTCCTTTTTCAATGATGGTCACAGATGAATAAGTTTACTAGGGCAATGATGGTCACGGATTCCTTCTAGCTCTTCGAGAGCTTTTTAATCTTGTTTCTCATCCATATTTACTTCTATATACCTACTATAAATACTTATCATGAATCCATTGATCTGTTCAGTTGTGTGGTGAACTGATCGAATTTTGATAAAAATTTGCAGAATTATGGATTGTATAGCTTACTAGAGATGTACGTACTTAACCTACTCATTCCCACTGGTAAACTCATTTAGCAGACAGTGTTGTAGGTACCTATCTTTCTTGGACACCTAGGTAGGTATGTCATAGAATAACAAAACAATAGAGCAGAACAAACACTATGCAAGAGACAATAAACGTCTATCTCGTTTACATGCATTTAAATTAAACAAACTAGTTAATTTACTCGTAGTTACGATTACGAAGTGAAGGCATAGAATATGTAACAATACTACCTAATATGTCAAAGGCTTGTGCATTTATGAAAATAATTAAAATAGGTACCTGAAACAAAATTAACTTTGAAATTTTAGTGACTCTACAATTGCGATATTTTTCCTATTTTTATAAAATGAACTGTTTTTGATCAACCTCAGATCAACAGAGTTTATCTACTTACACCATAGGTACTTTTAAAATCAGATTGATAAACTAATTTTCATTAGTTTGTTCCGAAGAAGTTTTTTTAGTTCCGAAATAGATGGTGTTGTGCGAGGCTAAAATTTTGACAGGTCGTATAAAAATCAAATCAGTCAGTTCAGATATTGTTTTGACGTTTTCATTTCGAGCATTGGAACAAATAAGTTTTAGTGTAAAATTTATAGTTTAGAAGGCTTTGCTTAGTGCTGCTTTATTGAATAATGAATTATAGATAAGTAAAATACAGCTTTCGGATTTGTAAAAAGTTGAACTGACAAAATTAGAAAATATATAAATAGTCAATATAGACTTTTCCGTGCAAAGAAACGTTTTTTTAGCCAGTTTCAGCGCCCTCTGCAGGAACTCACAAGTATCGTGAGAACTGCCTCAGTCAGATAGACCCTTTGGATAGACCAAACCATTTTTGTATTTCCAAACCTTTGTTCTTTTTTCAACCCATGCAACAAAATAATCAACTGTTATAATACTAGTATTTTTATACGACTGTGATTAACAAGAAAAGAATCTCATTTGAACTAATGAACGAATTAAAGGTAGGTAATTAACATTCTGAGCGGTCTCTGGCGTCTCTGCCGGGCTTCCTCAGAGCAAGACCGGCATTTTAAAATATTGAGGTACGATAGTGTCACATAGTGTATAGGGTGTAAAAACTTTGAATCAGTTCATGAAACAGAACAACTAATTCTCAAAGAACATAGGTCAAACTGAAAAAATATTGGATCTCCCATACAAAACGCATCAGCTGATACTTAGCGCATTTTTCCCATATTTCTACCAATGTTCCTTGGAAAAAAAAAACTGATTCATGGGCAGATTCACATTCTTCAAGGTGCATTGCATATCGAAGGATGAATACCTAATTGTTCAAGCAAGGCAAACCTTTGGCAAATAAAGTTAGTCTAGTATCACGAAAAAACAATTAATTTTCTTATCGTTTCAATACCATGACCTGCCCGAAGTCCTTAGTGACAGACTGATTGATTGTAAGATCTAAAAAGATAGCCAAGACTAGGGTTTATATTAGTAATTCTGAGCTCTTCAATAACATTTCATGTGCCTTGGCCGTTGTAAAGAATAATACGAACTGCCACCTACAACGTCATATTATATCAATGCTACAACACAACTCTACAACGGCCAAGTTACATGAAATGAACCTTATTGAACGGCTAAGAATTACTACATTAAACCCTAGACTTGGCTCCCTTTTTAGATCTCACAACTTTTTTGTACAAACCACACACCACCATAAACTTGGCCTCCACTTTTACATTTATGTTTTTGGTGGGATTCATATTACATTTAATACATAATTGACATTTGCACCGTTGTTGTAAAAAAAATCTACGAAGTAAAATATAAGTCCATACCTGTCATTTTCTGTCATGAGCGAAGCAAACAGATAAGGACCAACGAATTTATTTGATCCTGACATCAAATTATCGTATTTTAAAATATTTGTTGGTAAGGAAAATGCACCGATTTTTGGTAATAAACTCTCGGTCAAGAAAAAATATTCCGGGCTTCGGACGACATGGCTGTCTCCGATAGTGGTCGTTACGTAAACCATATTAAAAACTTTTTTTGGCAATCGGGTCGTTTGTCAACCCCAGAAGATGAAGAGAAGAAAGTTGTAAGCCCTACCTGTGTTCACCCAGAGTCTAACTATAATCTATGGAAAAGCTACGATCTAAAGTCCGTTCGCTTAGAAACCGTCACGTCGGCATTCTTTGATTAGATGCCTAGACTATTCTAGTCTAGATACTTTAGTTAAAGTCATATAGTCATATAGACGGTATCTTTATTATACATATATAAAGATACGCCTTTCGCCTTTGTAAATGCCGCCTCGGCACGTGCCGCATCTATACTCCATTGTTATAACGTTACGTTATCGATACCAACTTGTTTTGCGGCCCCTAAACAGCTCTTTCTTTGCAACTTAGCAGAGGTTCAAATTTCGGAACCGCAAACAATAACCTTGTTACAAACATATGTTTTGCGGTAAAGTTGTAGAGAAAATGTAGTTTATGGGCCGCAAAACAAGTTGGTATCGATAACGCAACGTAAAGAATACGGAGTATAGTCAAATAATGCCACCGCGACGGTATCTAAGCGAACGGACTTTACCAGATCCCGCTATCTCCTAAGTAGGTACTTCCTGTAGTTTGTAGTCAGTGAACCCTGCCTGGAGCCAATCACGTACGCGACCAGACTTAATGACCACTATTTGATCATCCACTGAATATTGATAGGCGTTACTTGTATCAGGCGCTGGTTTCCTGCCTCCGTGGTTCAGTAGTCTAAGCCTTGGGCTCCCGGGCTGCTCGTGTGTCCCACGGGCGGGAACTCAAACGTTGATATTTGTTTATTTATTACTTTGTGAGATTTTCCCCAGATTTGCTTAAGACATTGCAGGCCTAATCAGCTAATTAAGATTCCGTGCTTCGGAGGACACGTTAAGACGTCGGTCCCGATGTCTTCGATAGTGGTCGTTACACAAACCATCTCTGACCTCGTCTGAGTTTTTCAACCACCTATCAGTAACACCTTTCTAACACCCGCCGGGCCCTGTCCAATGGGACAACTGGTTCAGCGGGCATTGTTCCTTTGTACATTTGTAAACACTAACATTAACCCTATTTTTTATGCTAAGTGTGAACTGAAATTGTTGTATAATTGTTGTATAGATCAAAAGGTCTGAAATAAAAGATTTTTATTTTATTTTTTTATTTTTTGTGTAACGACCACTATTAAAGACGATAGTGCTCGAAATATTTTTTTTTACTGACAAGCGGGTGATTTAACCTGCATTGTCCTAACATATAAGTCAAGTTAAAGTCAATATAAGCAGCGCGTTCACGGTTCCTTCATGAAAATATCCGTATTATTTTTCATCATCATCATCATCATCAGCCACAACAGTCCACTGCTGGACATTGGCCTCCCCGGCATTGGGGGTATATGCCATACTCGTGAGCGCAGTAGATGTTTTCCATTCACAGGGAACGCTGCTGCCCATTCTCTGGATTTATCCCTTAGTCGCCTTTTACGACACCCACAGGAAGTTACGGGGTGATGCTATTCTAACCCGGCACCACACGGGCATTATGTTTACCTACCTACAATCGCAACATAAAGCTTTTTTAAATCCAACTCGAAAGTAGTGTATGGAATAAGCTTTTTTGTGCGTTGTTCGCACATTTTTGGCGCGGCCGCGGACTTTAACCGCCACAATATTTCTAGGAAATTATGGACTGTGGTTGCATATTTTGAAATCTAAGTATTTGCTAATCTGCCTGCTCTATACACCTTAAACCATTGGAACAAAGAGGCAGAACAAATCTGTGTTTGCACAGAACTGCACCTGCATCAGACCATGCACTAACGACACAAGTCAATTTATAACGTTGTCCCTCGCTGAGAATCAAACCCATGACCTTGCGACCACGAAGTGAATCATTTATTTACCATTGTCACAAACTCTGTGACGAGGAGGTTTGGCAAAAATGTCTTTGTTTGAGGGAGTCGTATCGTATGATACAGTTGTTTGCATATAAATTATGTTGTTCAGATAAGAAAACAATGTTTTTTACAGTGCATTCACAATTTTACTCGTGCTTCAAACTGAGAACAGTTATAGTTTCCGGCAAACTTCTTGACATAGAATAGGGTAGAGTGGAGGGGGGATATCTAAAATTCACACTAAAACGCTTGAATTTAAGAGTGAATTTTTAATGCGACAACTATGCCCGGTTTGGCCTAAGTCTGATCCCTAGGCTCACGATCCGGAGGTCCCAGGTTCGATTGCCGGCAGGAGACAACGACTTTGTGTTGTTGTTATTAGTTTGGTGAGGCCATTGATTATCCGAAAAGTAAGACGATCCATGCTGTCGGATAATTCAAAACGGGCATGTAATTCGTCGGTGCTGCGCCTGATTTCTTCCTGGTCGTGTCAGTCAATCATCCCCATGAGGAATAGAGAGTGCACTTGTGTGTTACGCGAACACTCGGGCAGTTTTTTTTTTTAATTTGTTATAAGTACTTTGCGCGAAGAGCCAGCAATGCAATGTAAAACCTCGTTCGTCAGCTCAGACACTTGTAAAAGGGCAATTCCGCTCTCAAGCCGCGCAGACATTTCAAGCCGCTGAATTTGTCAGGTCAGATCACCTGAAGAGTGCTCGAAAGCGTTGAAGATGTCGCGTTGTACACAGCCGCTTTTTGAAAACTTTGCGGTTCGAAGGTGGCCAGATACCGTTCTATAAGATCCATAAAATCTTAACAAATGGCATTCGGATCCTAAGATAATGGTGAAACTTTGAATTGGTGTCACCTTTTCCTGTTTAAGCGAAAGAGATCATAGAAAGATAGAAAGTAAGTAAAAGGTATAGTATACGTGTTTATGGCGTCCGGTCCTAAAGCTTTTTCTCAAATTTTTATTATATTATAGTGCTAGGAAACATCATCATGTCGTATGGCGTTTTCTGCGCAGATCCTATACTGGTATAATCAGGTTTCGCAGCCAGTCTTCGGCCGCTGGAGTGAGGCGGTGCAGTTCGGACATGCCGCCAGGGAAGCGGTGAAGTGGGCAATCGTTCACTATGTGGGCTAGAGTCTGGTCTGGCTCTCCGCATTCACAGGATGGCGACTCTCTAAGCCCCAATTTATGAAGGTGGTGGTTCGATCGTCCGTGTCCGGTTCTGCACCTATTTAACTTCACCCATATAGAGCGTGGAAACAACAAAATATAACTCATACATGCTAATACTATCTCGTTTGACCACAAATAGAACGGCGGTAGAAATAGGATAGTATCTTGAAGGGTTTCGTCTAAGAAGCGGTACAAATGCGGTGACCGCTAACCACGAATCGTATTAATCTGATTATTGGTCTGCGTCACTGTACGCCATTTCCGTCGTTTACTTGTAAATGGGAATACTAATGAAGGGCTCGTTGGTCAAATGGTTAGTGTTTATTCATTCCGATAAGAAAGCCGTGGCCGGGCCGTGGATGGGTGACGGTAGTGGTACAACAACTCTAGTGTTTCCGTGCTTAGGAAGGCACGTTAAACCAATGGTCCCAGTTGATATCGTAGATATTAGTCGTTAAGCCATGTCAAAGGCCATTGCTTAGCATTGGCGGTTTGAAAACTCTGACAGCTGGGTTGGCCACTAACCTGGCAAAACCTAATCTAGGATTGGGTCTGGTCTCCCTTCTTAGGTTGCGGAGGCCAGATGGCAGTCGCTTTGTGTAAAAACCAGTACCCTCGTTCAATCCCCTAGGTAGCCGACCCCATGAAATACGAGATAAGGCTATGAGATGATGATTGGTCTGCGTAACTGCGTAAATCGTTAATAATCCTACTAATATTATATAAATGCGAAAGCTTGGATGTTTGGATAAATTCACACTAAACATATAAGATATTAGGAGAATCACCTGAGTTTCTCGCAAAAAAATATTCACGAAAATGTTTGTACTTGAGGTACCTACAATTAAATTAATATTATTACTAATGGCGGCGCCACCTATGCTCTGTATCCACCTTAATAACTGTGACACAATCGGTTAAGCGTCACCGCTTTAGCTAATAGGCTCTAGATTAACGCTCACGCCTGTCATGAGGTAATTTGGGTAGACAGGCGGATTAGTAGGTAGCAAGAATACCATCTGAGCCTGGCTGGTGCAAGGTATAATAAAAGGGAGAAGACGTTTGGTTAAATAAAAGGGTTAATCTTATCAGTATTGGCTGCGGACTACAAATAAACATAAAATAAGAAGTTATGCTTACTTACTCACTTACTCCGCTGGCTCAGCGACCCGAAGTGGATCTTGGCCTCCGACATTAAAGTGTGCCACTCTTCTCTATTCTGTGCCAAATCTGACCAGTCGGGCACTTTCAGCTCGTTCAGGTCTTTGGCGACTTCATCCTTCCAGCGATATCTTGGGCGCCCCACCGGAGGACGACGCCCGGAAGGTTGACCAAGATAAGCTTTCTTTGCGGCTCTCCCATCCTCTCCACGTGTCCTAGCCAGCGAAGTTGGGAAAATTTTATTTCTGCCATGATGTTCGGCTCGGACACTAGCTCTTCTATCTTCCGGTTGTACCTCCGTCTCCACTCTCCGTCTTCTCCTCTTGTCCGTCCCAGAATCTTCCGCAATATTTTTCGTTCCGCCACTAATAGTTTGTTTGTTTTTGTCTTAGTTTCGACTTTCGAGTCCAAGATAGAAAAACGCGGAAAAATTTACATAATTGCCCTATGCTAAAAAGTCGATTTCGCCAAAATATCAAAAAACTACCTTTTAGCTTAGCACGGCAGCATAGGTCGAAATAGTATTAAAAAAAAATTGGGCCTCCCATTCAAAAGGGGTCGTTGACACAATTTTATGGGAGGGTAAATTTCTTTTATATTTCGATCGTCCTATGTTCCTTGGAGAAAGGTTTTTAGTTTCATGGGCAGGTTCACACACCTAAAGTATGGTCAGCATTTTTTTTTAATCCCTGTAGAGTATGTAACAAGTTGTGTGAACAAAACACTATCGTGTGAGCTGCGTAAGGTAAGGACAATCGCCTTATTGATCTAAAGACGGGAATCATGTTATTGTTCTGTTCATTCATGGAATGCAATTGCTATAGAATACTGTACTATTGATGGAATGTGCACGTTTCCACGTTGGAAGCCATTGAAATTGAAAGTGTTAGGCCCGTATTTATAATCAGCTCTCAAGAGTGACAGCGAGTTTGAGTTCGTATCAGAAATGTCATTCCAGTACAAAATTACCTGTCAAATCCGCACTCAATATTGCTCTCAATCTTGAGATCGCTTTATAAATACGAGCCTTAATGTCACTGTGTTGTAATTTTTACAAGGCGTATTGTTTTGTTGGTTAGAGCCACGATCTGATGATTACTATGTCGGTTTTAAGTATTTTCTTAATACTTTTATAGTAAGATGTAAATACGGGATGACTAAACCATCTTGAAAATGGCTGAGTTCGTGTTTGGAGCATGTAGACCACATATGCGCATAGGATGGTGTTGGTCTGCCGCCATGGTGTAGGTTGGTCTGGTCTGGTGCCTTTCAACCACGTGGTTATGATCCAGTGACTGAATCATCTTAGAATAGGCTGAAAATGGTCTATACGCACTGCAAAAGGACTGACTGATTAGGTGCTCCGTTTAGGAGCTACAGCCTTCCGAAGGTACTTTCCTAAAAGTTAATTTGCATTTTTTTTACATAACCACGAGCTGAACTGTATAGTGTGGCATATTTTTAGAATTGGCTCATTAAGCTCTTTCATATAATACCCCACTCAATAGGTTCCTGAAAAAAACCAGAAATTTTTCATACAAAAAATGTATGACGTCATAGCAATTTTTTTTTAGGATGGCTGATTTAGTATTTATAGCGTGTAGACCACTTGTTTAAATAAACATGGCGTTGGTAAATCTGCAGGCCCAGACACGTATTAGCCGATCATGCATGTGATCATTTTATGATTAAGTCAAATCAACTGACTCTTGAATGGCTGAATACGTAATGTCCTCGCAAAATACACTTCTTTCCTAGTTAATAAAAAAATTGATAAGTCTTAAAAGCCTTGAATATTTAAGCTGTATTGACTGTCGGTGAACCGTTCGAATAATTAATGTCTACTAACAAACTAGTAACGTTGATGATATTGACATAAGTAACTACTTTACTAAGTAAGTCATCATCATCATCAGCTTATACTGGGTCTAAGGGACAGCGTCCCGCAAACAGATAGGGGTTGCTCAGTCAACGATACTGAAAAACTATCACCAGGATTTTTTTCCAGGAAATGAAAAAAAAAATGCTTTTTTTGTATGAATAGTAGTAGTATAGTATTTACCCAGAACCAGAACTCCTCTGTTACTTATTTACATTACTCTAGTACTTATATTACAAAACTTCTTCCAATCTGCAATCTCGATTCTCAATCCAATGCTTATCTGAAATTGGGTATGGATGTTAAGCATGCCATACACGCAATATACACGGTAAAAAAAAAAACATTGTTATAGATTAAAATATTTTCACCCTTAAGATTGAGAAGATTTATAATATTCTACACAAAACTGACCACCTTCGATTAGATTCTATGTGCGATTTAGTCGAATTTGTATGGGGATGCCAATATTTTTCCTCATTTCTTAAAATTCTGAGTAGTGGAGCAGCAACTTAAGTAGGTACACGCAGCTACTATGATAACATACCTCCTACTACTACTACTGTAGTTAAGTAGTAAGTTATTGATTATATTAGCAATTATTTATTACACTGCAATTATTTATTCATTGCGCTATTCCTCATTGCAAAATTAATTAAATTCAAACAATAATCAATATAATACTGAATGACTATCAGTAAAATGGCCGATCCGCGATAGATTTTTCCGCGACAGATCCAGTGCGTTTTAGAAACCTACTAGCGCCATCTATTGAGTTTTCGCTTCTAACTGCCGGCACTCCTGGAGTGCAACCCGTTTGTTTTTTTAGTTCATTCAAGGTAGGTAAGGTAGGTATGTCTTTTTGTTCCACCTTAGGCGTTAATATTCTATCTCATCTGTCTTCGCCTAAGTTTTGAAAAAATACCTAATTGGCCGAATATTTGCTGGAAAATATAAAAAAGCGGCCAAGTGCGAGTCGGACTCGCGCACGAAGGGTTCCGTACCAACATTTATAAAAATGTTATCTCGTATCGGAGGCCAAGACTCACTTTGGGTCACTGAGCCAGCGGAGTAAGTACCTAAGTAACTGTTCCCATAGGGTTTATTTCATCTTCCTTGTTATCTTAATTATACTTTTGAGTTTCGTTAGCTATTTTCAGTTTCAATATCTTTGGTGTAGTACCCTCGTTCAATCCACTAGATTAGGTAGCCGACCCCGAGAGATACGGGAAAAAGGCTAGAAAGATGATGATGAATATCTTGGGTGAAGCTAAGATTTTTCTCTGCAGAGTCTTTTCAGTTGGTACTTATATTTATATTTTCCATAGCATTTTCTTTTTTTTTCTTCTTATAGACTCAAGGTAAAGGTCTCTCAACTAAGGTCATTTGATTGGCTACCATGAAAAGAAAAATACCTAAAGATAGAAATTATGAACTACGAAATATGGTTTGCAATAAACAATTTGACTTTGACTTTGAATATGTAAGTACTAGCCATAAACGTATCATTACTTTTAGTACTTCCCCAAATGAATGCTAAAATGAATTCTCATAATAGAAATAACACATACCGTATTGGCTTTGTTATTTACAATAACATAATCTATCTAATAGATGCATTGCATCATCAGTCTGACAAAGTCGCTACTTGCTTGGTGTTTCGTAAAAATTAAAAATTATTAAATAGCTGGCAAAACAAAGTTATTTTATTTAATCTTAAGGAAAGCCAACAGCTAAAAAAATAATAATACCAACTTAAAATTTATATAAGAAGCCAATTACAGGTTTTTATCAAAAGAAGGTACAGGTTTTCACCAATTAGAAGTTTATGGTAACTATATACAATTCTAATTTTAGTACAGATGTATATTGTACATCAATTCATGTTTTGTCAAATACCTATTAATTTTGTAAATTTATTATAAGCAATTATAATTATGTTCCTATTTCCATATAAGTTGTATGACGTCATAACTTAAGATCATATTATTTTCACATAAAAAGCTCATGAATTAGTAGGAAACCTAGCGTATTGAAACATCTTGTCATCATCAAGGTATTGCAAAAGCGGAGTTACTTTAATGGTCACCGTCATTCATCTTCTATATATTATTTTAAAAGTTCTTCACCATCTCCATTCCTCTATACTTATCTGTCAAACGTGGCGTCGTCATCGCCTTTTACTAGGTAATAGAATAGGGACTCTTCCAACATCGGACTTTTCTAGGTAATAGGGACCTTCCCGACATAGCCTTTTACTAGGTAATAGGGACTCTCCCGACATCGCCTTTTACTAGGTAATAGGGACTCTCCAGACATAGCCTTTTACTAGGTAATAGGTACTCTCCCGACAAAGCCTTTTACAGGGTAATAGGACTCTCCCAACATAGCCTTTTACTAGGTAATAGGGACTCTTCCGACATCGCCTTTTACTAGGTAATAGAGACTACGGACTACTGGGCACTACGGTCTATCTCTATCTATCTTTACGGTATTTTCTAGAATAGATAGATGTATTACTTACACAGTAGGTAAGGCAGGTTTATTGCATGGAAATTACAGGCAGACAAATTGAGCTCAGCAATTTAGCTCTAATTCGAATTTGATCGCAGCGATACCAAAACAAGTTTGGCTGTACCATTTCGCCTTATATGACAGTCTGTAATAAATAAGTTGATATAGACAACTTACGTATGAGGTATGACCTAGATAAATATTATATGCTCGATGCAAAATGTGGCATGTGCGTATCACTATTTTGGGTGGAAAAGGTCCTGTGACCAGTCCATCCCGGGCTGAGTCCGGGAGAAGCAGCTGGCACATTCTATGTTTATCTATCGCCCCCAGTCCAGCATGGAAGGTCCCAAGAATTACATAAGAGAATTATGTCGGTGTTAAACAAAAGGCTTTCGTGGTGTTGGATCGGTTCCGTGACCCAGATAGCGAGGTCGCTGACCGCGTGACGTCACGCCGCGTTTGACAGATAAGTATAGAGGAATGGAGATGGTGAAGAACTTTTAAAATAATATATAGAAGATGAATGACGGTGACCATTAAAGTAACTCCGCTTTTGCAATAACCTTGATGATGACAAGATGTTTCAATACGCTAGGTTTCCTACTAATTCATGAGGCTTTTTATGTGAAAATAATATGATCTTAAGTTATGACGTCATACAACTTATATGGAAATAGGAACATAATTATAATTGCTTATAATAAATTTACAAAATT
>JARACY010003392.1:0-33576 GCA_029255725.1 Scrobipalpa atriplicella
CAGTAACTGGCGATAACTACCACTACAGATTTAATTAATGTTAGTTTTATAAAACCAGAATATAAGTTGTTAAGTTAAATTATAGGTAGTTAAATAGTTAACATAAAGTCTAAAATAACTTTTAATTTTAAAACAAATTTTAAATTCCGTACTTATGAAAAAACGTATTCCAGAAAAAAAAAAACCTTTTTGCTTTCACGGTTTATTTTCAGATTTTCTTTTTCAAGACAGAAAAAAAAAAAAAAATTTATTCTAGCAACACAGTAAATAAAAGAAAGAAATTTTCTAATAATTACATCTCACCTCTTAATTCCTATTTTTGTCTCTAGCTTTTATTTGAGATTAATTCAAATAATGTTGATAGTTTTGGTCAGTTTTTGATAGTTTCTATTATTTCATTGTATCTTGTAACAAAAGTGTCCAGCTTTATACACAATATTATCTATTCTAAAAATATGCCACGGTGCACTTTGTACCGTTCTGATACACCCTTTATGTTGCCTGCAAGTTACAGGACTGAAACCTCCCCGTTGTCATTAATTTTGAGGCTGCTAGTCGCAGCAGTCGTGCAGGTTTTCTAGCTACAGTTGTTCTAACGATTGAAGACATCATGGGCCAGTCATCTTTTTCAAAGGTGGGTTTTAGGCTTAACTTTGCAAATCATTCGATAATAAGGGGTTGATAAAATTTATTTAACACAAAGGCTGATTTCAGAATCTGAACTATTTATAGAATAACATAAATTTCTTGCTGAATTTAAATCTGTTCAAAGTATATATGCAAATAAAATATTATTTATCTTATTTATGCAGTAAAAAATGGAAATTGTGCTGTGCGAATTTGTAAGTTTTCCTCAGTGGTAGAAATCGTTTAAGTAGTGATCATAGTCGTTATAATTGTTGCTAATTAATTTTTCGATTTAAAAAATCATCCCCGAAATTTGATAAGAGCATGCAGCCAAGGTAATTGGGCATCTGCAAACATTTGGGAAACACTACTCGATAGTTTCTTCATTGTTCTTACCGAGAAAAGTTTGTAGTTTTGCCATCTAAACTTTTCAGATCCCTCTAAGAATAAACTGATTATTGCTATTGTAAATTATGAAAGTATGAAATTAAATTATTATTTTTTTATTGTGTGCTTTTTAAGTGAGTAAAAGCGTTTAAGAAGTGAATATATTTGCTGTAATTTTTACTTATTAATTTTGCGAATTAAAGATACCATCCCAAAAATTAATCCTCGCATGCAAACGCGCTAATTGGGTATTTTAAACACTTGTGTAGCACGTGCGATCTTCATTGTTCTCAACTTTCTACCTGCGCAAAGTTGTTACAATACCAAAACTTTTCATTTCAGGGCTCTATAAGAAGAAACTGATTATTACTGTTCTATTTTTTTTAATTTCTTACTTTTATTTCTTACGTTTCTTAATTTAGTAAACAAGTATTTTAAAATAGTAGTTTATGAAGCTGCTACATATTGAGGGACATTACAATACGAGTGTGGTTTGTGAAACGAGCTTTAGCGAGTTTCACAATGGTAACGAGTATTGTAATACCTAGATATGTACAGTTTCATACACTATTTTATCTACTTGAATACATTGAAAATGAATTTACTTACAGGTTTTCCGTAAGCGAAATGTCCCAATGTTTTCCTAGATTTTGCTGGTATATGATTAACACTCACTCATATATAAATAAAAAATATCTTGTTTTTAGGCTCAAACTAAATAATTTCCAACAAAATTAATTATTTCTTAGGTACACAATAATCAAATAGTTTTATTTATATTCTCTTTGAATCAAATGGCGCCATTCGTCTGTAGAAACTCCATTGTAAAAAAAAATGTGATGTTTTGTATGAAAATGATTCCATCATGGGTACAGGAAAGGAACCAACTCTTGAAAAAAATTTAATCCCATTTTAGTATGGAAGTGCCGCCTCTGTGCCGCGCATGCGCCGTGGGCGCTGTTTAATTTTTTTAAAGAATGGATACAAGGTTCTTTGATATCGATTGTGCATTTGTTCCTTCCCTTACTTCCATGACTATGTACATTTTACTTTTCGTTGCATCTTTGTTAGAATTTGTATGGAGAAGGTGCAACGAAAAGTAAACTTTTTAATTTTTTCAGCATACTGTTTGTAAAGTACATCAATACAAATTCGTTTTGACGTTTATAATTCGAACATTACTCTATGATAGTAGATAAAAGAGTTTAATAACCCGACTGTTAGTATAAAAAAATGTTTCATGTACTAATTGCAATTTATCGTTCTAAACTGAGTTTTAAGATATGATTTTTGTGATCTTCTTTTATTTACCTTTAATTTGATACCCATTAGATAGGTGAGTCGAAAAAAAAAGTTTGGCTCCAATAAACCGCAACATTGTAATTTTTTTTAAATCAAACGATACCCTAATTTTCGAAATCCATCGAGCCGTTTCGGAGATACGAGGTTATAAACAAATATGAAAACATACATACATTCATACAAGACACGCACGAAAAACATAACCCTTCCTTGACAGTCGGGTAAAAAAATATCAATGCGAATCATATGCGAATGCAAAAAAAAATGACAGGTTGTCAGCCCATCGACTTACAGGATATACAGGATAATGCCTGCAAGAAGTTTTATTTTTAAATGGCTTGTTAGTTGTCAATCACTCCCCTCGGCGGAGTTGTGCATAAATAAGTGGTGAGGGTATATTTTTTTATATGTATTTTTTTTTGTTCTGAATCCTATCGTGTGTGGTATAAAATGAAATGGCGTTTTGAGCTCATTGTAAAAATATACCACAAAATTACATTACAGCATATAAGTCCATAAATAAAAATAAACTATCAAAAATGGGTAACTCATATTTGGACTATGCGATAATTTATTTATTTAATCGTATGACGTTAGTCAAGTCGCTATTAGACAATGCGATAATAGTTTAAAACTTGTCATTTTGCGTAGAAAACAAAATTTTATGAGGTCAGGGATCCCGTAAGGGACACAGCGCGTGACTATAATGCATTCCGCGCAAATTTACTGCACACAAGGCATTGATTTTAATGTTTCCACGTGGCTTCCACCCAAGCAGAGGTTGAACTCAGGTCATTCCAGATTATGACGGGGCCTCCTTTTTAAATTGAATTGAACAAAGCTAATCCATATTATGGATTAACTTTACTTTTTAATCCATATGATGGTTTAGCTTTGTTTATATTGTCTGAATAATAACATACATACATAAAGTCATGCTTTTACCCCTTACGGGGAAGACAGAGCGTAAACACAGCAGTACACTATAAAACACTATGAAAAGTCAACATTTTAGGAAACTCAACTTTTTGGGAAGTCGACATTTTAGGAAGTCGACCGAATGGTCCTAAAGGGACATTTTACACTTCCAACCTGGAGCAAAGGTTCCCCTCTTGCGAACTCCACTCCTGGACGGCCAACGAAGGCAAGCCAGGAGGTGAGGGCCAAATGAATACGGGCCCTCGGAGCTAGGGGTCCGGGATGTCGCCACGCACCAGCATCTCGCCACAAGCTGCCCCTCTGGGGACGTGGGGACTGACTGCACCATTATTGTTATTAGTATTAGAATTTCTTGCAAAATACATCACAGATAAATGATAGATAAAAAGAGAGCCCAAATCATGTCACTTGAATGCACACCTAGAATAACCTATCGATCCAGCCGCATACTTTATAATATCCAAGAATCAAGCACAAAATCAGCAGCCCAGAACTGATCATTCTCACTGACTTCTACACACCAAACACTGATTCGAACTCACAACACACAAAGACGAGAAAACAACAATCCACATAACACACATACCACCTCTCACTCTCAATTAAACACAAGAATCAGGAAACTTAGCATAAGTCCGTACATTTCTAGAATACCGACATAGAGATTTAAAGTTTTTCTGAAGGGTCGAGACTTGAGAGGTTGTATACCGCGGCAAATTTCGAATAAAGCAGCAGCGGAACCAACAAAAAATACCTACGCATGAAAGTGATATTTAGAGTTAACCATCCTTAGTTCGATACTGCAGTAGAAAAAAATTAGTACGTCATGTTTTGAAAATATTTATATATTTCAACGAATATGTTTTTCCTGGTGTTGACTTCCTAGAAACCTGGTAGGTCATACTATTCTGGCTGGTCAATCCTTCAATATAACAAACCAGAGAACGAAAGTTATATTGAACGAGTGTCCTTAGTACAAGGTCGGCATGATAGAACTAGGTTGTTGTAAAACAAGTGTAATAAGTATGGTAATATACATACAACTTTAAAACAGATTGTCACAAAACAATGGTTTTTATTACAATGGGATAGTTCCGTTCTCGTCTTCCGTCGTTCGCAGAACCTTAGTTAATATAAAATAGAGAAATACATAACAAAAATTAAAAAGAAAACATCACAGCAAAACAAGGCACATTTATTAATTACTAGCGGCCCTCCCCGGCTTCGCACGGGTAAAATTTAATAATATTGCCGATTAAGTATGAATGTCAGAACATCCAAATATAATTCATTTCATTGAATTCATTCAAGGAGCCCATGAAAAATATAAAAAAAAATCAACTCAATAATTAAAAAAGTTAATATTTAGTCAGTATTTATTATGATTTCAAAAGCTGCATCTAGCTCTCCGGCTATAACCGAGCCCGCGCGAGTCTCATTGGTCGATAGCGATTCGCGCTGCGCGCCGCGGCGCGCGTGATTGATTATAGCCGGACGGCCAACCGCAACTTTGGGAATCATTATGAATACCTACCGATTATTGTTTTTTCTTTTTTTTATTTGGATTTTTTAATATATTTTTTATAGGTTCCTTTTACGTTACTGCAACACCCCCTAAGCTATGGCACGCAATTAAATTAACTATTAAACTGCTTGTTTGTAAACTATGAAAAAGCTGTTTTTAACTTCCCAAGTGTGTCATTTAACCTTAATTAAGTAAATACCTGAAACGAACACTTGTAACTACACCGCCCTACGACGAGAATACGGAATAAGGCAACTCGCTTTCATAAAATTCTATGAATTGCTCATAAAGTTTGCATAGATAAGATTAGTGTAGCCAACGTGTAGTTGAAAGTTTATTCTGCATGATAATTATGTAGTTCATCTTCTTTTTAGCGTATTCGTCGTTGAATATTATATTAATTTCACTCCGTAATCAATGGTGTATTCGTGATCGGCTGCAGACAAAACTTGTTTATACGAAGATTGTTACTACAAAATGATTTACGTGTAATATCTGATATGTCTAAGACACGTATAAATTAAATTAAAAAAGTATATTATATTTTCAAGATTATTATTTATTATATTGACATCTTGTATTTGACATTAAATTATATTACTGAACTTAATGAATATTCTATATAAATGTAATTTCAATTTAATTTTATAAATTTATTTTTATAAAGGCGTGATTATATGTATGTATGTCAATTTAATTTTTCTATAACATTAATATTTTATTTGTACAAAGAGTCAAATTTGCATGCCTGCGCGCAGGCTGAATACATGGAACTTTGTAATAATTTAAGATCCCGCATACTGTATGCTGGTAAATAAATATATTCTTATTCTTAAGAGGATAGTGACGTAACAGGTATAGAAATGCTTATGGTTTGGCCATGTGGGCCTCGACGATCGTACCTCGATCAAATTGGGGACGTCTTAGAGAAAGGTAAGGTGAAGGAAGAGTACCCTAAACCGACGAGCGTGCATGAAAAGATTGATGATCGTACATGAAGCGAAAGAAGTTTGCAAGGTTCGTAGCAAGTGGGAGGATGGGATGTCTGCCTACCCATCTGAGAAAGAGGCGGGAAGTTATGTATGTATTGAAAAGATACGTGACTAAACCGCTTATATTCACAGTTAACCCCAGACGGAAAGAAGAAGGATGCTGAGCAGGAGACTGAGCTGCTGCAGCCGGAATCGGTCAGTAGGACTGAATCTGAAGAGAACCCCGTGGAGTCGTTCTTCGACTTGCTGACTCGCTGCCAGTCGGAGCGCATGGATGAGCAGCGCGCTACGCTCAACATGAACCGGGACAACCGCGCTAAGCCCAAGCCACCTAAACTTCAAAGATCTGCAAGCAGTGGAAACAAAGCTCCAAGGTACGCACTTTATCAAGTCTAGTACACATAATCTAGCGCACTCCGCACTTTAGCAACGAAACTCAATGCAAGTTCTTAGAAAAATTCTGAGCGGAGTTCTACTAAGTGCATTTCATTAATTAATCTTGAATATTTATTATTTTATAAAATATAATTACTTTATTTATATATATATATGTATTACTTAAATGTTTAACTCTCCCGTCTGATTCACTATGCTACAATAGGTAGACATTTTACTGTTCCTGTAGTGTTAATAAATCTGTGTCTGTAGAAGAAAAATAACGATCTATCTTTAGTACTTAAGCATTTTATATTTTATCTAAAGGACATTTACTTACTATGATTGTATTGCGGCAAGTGACTATCCAGAATCGATCGAACCGAACGAAAAAAAAAAGATCAATTTCAGTTCACTTTTTAACTGCATGCGTAATCAAATCTACACTCCGAAACAAAATAGCTTCTTGTTCATACAGTGTTTATTATTAATTTTTAATGCTTGTGGGTTAGATCAATACTTGCAGTGAGTGTTTGTAACCGACTAGTTTAATATTCCGGTAAGCGGCAATTTGCAGTGCAACGAATGCTATGCTCCGTAAGGATGTTTATGGAAAATATAGGCACTGCGAAACATTAAAAGGAATGTAAAATGTTACTAATAACTAATATATTCTTCAGAATTAACATTATGCTTTACGTTTGATCTATTAATTGCGGGGTGATTGTGCTACGTATTCCTATTTTATGTCGGCTCTTTAACATCACTTTCTATTTGTAGAAGGCAATCGATAGTATTGGCACTCCTAGCGAATTTCGTCCGTTTTAGCCCTGGACCATGGTTCTCCATTCGTCGTACTATATTATATCTCACTGTCTAAGTTTTTGATAACAAATTTATCATAATTGAGGTTAAAGCCATTTCGTTTATAGAATTACCGAAATACTTAGATTATGATAAATATTTACGTTTAAGTTTGTTCAGCTTTCATGATTGTGATAAACGTTTTAGCCTCACGGATTGACATTATCATTGTGATGTCAGCCACTTCCGCTTATCGCAAGAAATTATCATCGTATCTCCTTGACACTTCGGATCTAGATGAGCATGTTTTTAACCAACACGATAGAACAATCTCCAAAGGAAACCAAGGATAGTGCGACACAACTTTACTGACTCTCAACGATAACATGTTGTGTAAATAAGGCTGTAATACTTATTGTTAATAATACATTCGCTACCTTGTTAAAGTTTATCGGAAAAATAATATTAGCTAAAAATATATATTTTAGAACGCGCGCAACAAACAATATGGAGGCTTCAGACGACGAGACAAAACCATTAGAGTATGAATAGATGACGTATTACTTGTAAGCGATGTGGCGTTGTTTCGCGCAGTTGTGAGATGTGTGTTGTGTGTTGTAGCCCGAGTGACGCGATGCTGGACATGATCACGGACCTGCAGTCAGAGCGCATGGACTCCCAGCGCGCGGAGCTGCGCCCCCCGGCCAAGAAGCTGAGCAAGGAGACCAAGGGCGCCTCCTTGCCGGGACTGCGCCCCCAGCAAACCACCAGCGCCAAGCCGGAGGATGATTTCCTCGACATGATTGCTCGTGTGCAGGTATTGTAATATCTTCATTATCTATTTCAGGGTAAGCTATGCAATGGGTGGCACTTCAAGACTTTACCCTCTTTAAAATGTTATACCGAGTGTAAGGGGTAGCGTACCGGAAACTGATGGAAGTTGTTCAGTTTGTATTCTTTCAGGTACCTAATCATATCGCCGTGGCCAGGCCATGGATGGTTGGCTGGTAATGGTTTAATAACTCGAGCGCTTCTGTCCTTCAAATGGCATGTTAAGCCGTTGGTCCGGGTTAATATCGCAGATATTAGTCATAGGCCAATGCTATGCATTGGCGGCTTGAAAACTATGACAGCTGGGTTGGCCACTAATCTGGCAAAAGCCTTATATAGGATTGGGTCTGGTTTCCCTTCTGGGTTGCGGAGGTCAGATGGCAGTCGCTCTGTGTGAAAACCGGTACCCTTATTTAATCTCCTAGATTAGCTAGTCGACCCCGTGAAATACGGGAAAAAGGAAAATGATGATATCACCATGATTGCAGGGATCTCGTTTGGAAGACCAGCGTTCGGAGCTACCCCGCCCGAAGCCTGAGGAGAGGCCTAAGACGGTCCCTGATGATGACTTCTTCGCTCTGCTGATGCGCGCGCAGGCCGGCCGCATGGAGGATCAGCGCGCTACGGTAAGTCGGCCGACATTACTGTTACAGAGGGGAACTTTCACAAAGAAGAAGACTTAGCAATAAGGCCGCCTATATGTACATTAATAATTCTTGTTTGTTGTTTCTGTATTCTGTATGTGTTCATTTAGTGTGCAATAAAGTATTAAAAGAAAATAAATTATCTTCAAAAATCAAAAAGAATGTCTTCCCCCATGGTAAAATTTTGTACGGGGAAGAAAGTCTTTCTTTTTCTGGAAGAATTACTTTGTGAAAGCTGTTCAGTTTCGTTGACTGACAACCGGGAACTAAAAGGGGTTGCTTTGCTCAGTTCTGCCATATCGTAATATGTGAATGTGTTGTAAACTGCTCGAAACTTTTTACCGCCTGATAATACTTTATTTCCGGGAAACCTGAGAAAATCGCTGGACGAAGTGCTAGTAAGTCCCTACCTATTTAATATTCTGAGATTCCGACTTTCCGGACTCTTTACAGGACTTGTGATCGTAGTCGAGACATTGCTCGTCATTGTTCTACTTACATTATGTTTAGCAATAATTCAATGTAGGTTATCTGAAATGTTTTCAAATTCTGGAAATAAACCAGGAAACCAAAATATAGGCTATTTATCGCAGTATTACGAGTAGTGTACCAAGAAGACAATAATGTATTCTACAAATACAATAAAATACAAGTATTCATCACAACAAAACAAAATTATCATATAATATTGTAATTATTTTTCTTTACTTTTTCAGATCCCGCTTCAGGAGAATCGTCAGAACAAGGGAGTATCAAACAACAAGAAGTAAATTAAAATTTTTGAAATCTTATTGTGGTCATCATAATCATAAAACATAATTCTTTTGGTGTAGGATTTATTATCACTTTTTTATTTTTTTGATGCTTATCTACAGGGTGGTCACATACAATTTATTTTCTAGATATTTTTTTGCCTCCGAATGTCACAGTTTTTTTTTGTATCAGTTATCTTGTGAAGAAACAGCACGGATAGTTTTTGGCACAAAAAACGTGTTTTAATTATGAAAATTTCCTCTCAGTGCGACATTCAAAACATAAGCGATCTCTTGCGAGAAATGGTCGAAGTATTTCCGCAATTTTTTAAGGTGTGTTTGAGTGGATTTTTGATGAATAGAACAAGTTTTTTGATCCAAAAACTATTCATAGATAAACTTGCCGTTTCTACACAAGATATCTGATCTAATACCAAACAAGTGTGAATTTCAGCGCCGCAAAAAAATACATACATCAAATCACGCAGAGCAAAAACAACCTAAATAAAGGACATTCCGGCACGTCTGACAAGTTTTGAGGGTTAATTATACAGGTGATTATGTATATTGCTACAGTGACGGGCTGTCAGCCCATCGCCTACATTGCAATACACTGAAAACCTCGATTCCCTTAGCTGATTTTTACAGCATGCACGGAAGGAGATGTAGCTGGCACATTCTATGTTTTTCTATCACTCCCAGTCCAGCATGGCAGTGCAGCATGGCCACCATGTATAACCTATCCGATCACATTCTTAAATAGAAATGAATGAGATATCAAAATGCTGTTTATAGGAATGTCAAAGCACAGAATATAATATAAGGAAATAGTGCTGTATTTTTGCATTATTTTAGGTGTTTAAGATCACTTTTTATTTCATATATGTAATTTATAAAAGACTTGACAAAAATTGGTTTGTAAATTTATTTGATAAGCCAAAATCGATTTCAAAATCAATCAATTTCGGGACGTTTCTAAATGTTATATTGTTATATGTTATTCGGTGACGATGAGGCTGTATATAAAAATAAAATGTTTAGAAATCAAAAAGATGCCAAATATATACTAGTAAAGGAGCCGGCCCTGTCTCGCATGCGGTTGTATGTACCCGAAGTTTCGTTGCGGGGGCTTTGTCAAACACCTATGGGAGTATTTAAAAAAAAATGGTTGCAAGGTTCAGATAAATATATATAATATATTGGAATCCGCACAATGAGCCCTTTAAATTGACATGCCCCTCGATAGATTTCTAAAGATTTTTTAAAATTTATTCATACAAAAAATCATGACGTCATGGCGACCAAACGACCATTATCTAGACCACGTGACCAAATTTTTTAAATACTTCCATAGGTGTTTGACAAAGCCCCGCAACGAAACCTCGGGTACATACAACCGCATGCGAGACAGGGGCCAGCTCCTTTACTATACTTATCTCTGCGATACACAAGAAGTGAGTGTCAAATAATATATTAATGTTAGGGATTCAAAAACCCCCAATTCTTTGGATCATTACTGAAGTTCATTATAATATTTAACAGGCCTATTTATGTTTGTGGTCTAATGTAATTGTTCATAGAAGTTTACTTTAGTAGGTATTTAATGGATTGCATGTTGCACTATCATTGTCATGATCAATAGTTGCCTTCTTATGAAATGGCTATAATAAATGAACACTTTTATTGTGTTTCAGGTTTTTTTTTAAATACTTGTACGACCTAACATCTCGCAGTTTTAATTTTTTATCTGTTTACTCGATATACTCAAATGAATTTATATCATAGTTTAAAGGTTAAGGTTTATAATAGAGCTTTGTATAAACTAAATGACCAATTTGATTATAAAATGTAACCGAAACTACATTTCTTGTCAAAGAGTTTCTTGTTAAAAATATATTGTTAATGTAAGGCGTATCACGCACTGCGCTACGCGCTACACGACGGAGCGCGTGATTGTCTATGCTCCCATTGTGTTTAACAATGAAACATAGACAATATCTGCCCTACGCGATAGTACTTGACTATGAAACAGAGCTCCCTATCTACGCGGTGTTGTTACTAAAAAATGTTGAACACAATCAATGAAACGAAAATTAATTTGTAATAGTCGCTTCAGAACATCAGAGTAAGCGAACTAGCGCCTAACATAGTAGTGATACGATAGCGCCATCATGGTCACTTTAATTTATTCCGTGTCTTTAAATATTATACTGTATCAAATGTTTATGATGTTATACTATAAAAATCATATATTACAAAAGCCATTGAAGATTTAGTAGGGGGACCTGGCATACCAATATTATGATAAAAATAAAAATGTAAAATTCTCGCGGCCTCTGATGAAACCTAGGCTAATCGATTATTAGAAATTAAAAACATCCTTAGGTAAAAACTCGAAAAGTGACGCTGAACAAAGTTAAAAACATGTTATGATGACTTTTTAAATTAATGTAAAAAATACTTGTAACTTTTGTAACCTTCCATTTGATCGTAGTTAATTTCGCAGAACAAAAAGCTATCAAGTTATTCATTTGAAAGGTAAATGCTTCAAGAGCCGTCTATGAAAAATATAACAGAACTAATTAAAGAAGGGTATTGAATCGGGAATGGGAGTTTTAAGCACGTTACTTGTGAGTTCCTGCAGAGGGCGCTGAAACTGGCTAAAAAACGTTTCTTTGCCTGGAAAAGTCTATTGATTTTGTCAAATCAATCTTTTTACATATCCGAAAGCTGTATTTTGCTTATCTGTAGTTAATTTTTCAATAAAGCAGCACTAAGAAAGCCTTCTAAACTATAAATTTTAAACTTAAACTTATTTGTCAAACATTGCGTGAAACGAAAACGCCAAAACAGCGTTGTACGACCCGTCAAAATTTTTGCCGCAGCTAACGCCATCTAGTTCAAAACTGAAAATTTTCTCCGGAACGAGCAAATTTAAAACCCCCATTGATTTGGTTTCGCTTAGAGGGTACTAGAAGTAGTTCAGCATACATCTTTTAGATGGCGTAGCAGTATAGGCCAATGCGTAGGGCCAATGCTTACGTAGTTCTGTGCGTCTCTTTCCATGCGATTCGTTTTACGTGAAATTATTCAGCTGTCAGATAAAAAACTTGACACTATGGGAAAAAATTGAATTTGACAATGGGAGTTTTATACACGATACTTTTGAGTTCCCTTATTTGTCAAACATTGCGTGAAGCGAAAACGCAGAGCGTTACACGACCCAAGTACGGTCTGTCAAAATTTTAGCCGCACCTAACGCCATCTAGTTCTAAACTGAAAATTTTCTCCGGAACGAGCAAAAAAAACCCCATTATAGAATTCATATATCATGGTTTGCTCAGAGCCTTTGCACTTTTGTTGAATAAAACCTATCAGATCAGAGGCCGCGAGATTTTTTTTAAATTATGCCAAAAATCTTAGATGGCTTTTACTCTTGTTGCTCTTGTTGTGACTACTGTAACTACTATTACTTACTAACAATTTATAGAAAAGATCATTTGTTATACCCCTCGTTGCCGTGGTCCACCTGGGTACTATATACGAATGTCTTCGCCGCCGAGTAATATAAAGTAATATAAAGTGTCGGAATACAAACTAAAATCTCCTTGTATTTTTACACCTTGCTTTTTCGTTTCTTTTTTTCAAATTACGACAAGGATTGGAAGCTGTATGTTGATTGAATTGAACACTGTAGCGAAGGCTTCTACAGTTTTTCCAAATAGATATTTAAATAAAGATGAACAATCTTGATGTCTCTTTATTTACACATTTCGAAAATAAATGATAAGTGTTGGCAAATCAGTTTCAAGTGTTATTTCATTGTGTTTTAATATCGAATGGTTATAATTATAACTTATGTAAGTTTTTTTTTTTTTTTTTTTTTTCAATTTAAAACCGTGTAAACATTGTTTACCTTTATTTAAATACCTACTTGGACAAACTATATTATGTATTAAACTCCGAAGTGCGGTAAATCCTAGAATTTATTAGTAAAATCTAATATTAAGCCTGAAAAGTATTGTTACTTGTTCATTTCGGGCTTTTAACATCAGTTAGTTGGTATATTCTAGGATTTACCGCAGAGCAAGGTAACAGCCCTCTACCACAACTTTATATCGATAAGAATGAATAAGTATATTAATTAGGGGTAGTAACAATTGCAAAGAACGTGTATTTTGATCAATGAAATAACAGAAACAGAATTAAAGTGAGTGTCCAAACGGTCAAAAGCAAGCAGTCGGGTAGTGGTAAGCGTAGCAAGGGTCTGCAGTCTTTCCACGACTACGGGATAGATGGACACGTTATTAAATGTTTATTTCAACATTTACCACGTTCTGCGGTAAATCGTAAAATATACCAGGTGAATTGAATGGTGTTAAAAACCCGAAGTCCCGAAATGAACAACTATCACACTCGGGCCTTTATCAACAGAGGTTGGTAAATCTTAGGCTTTACACTGCTGGCTTTTACAGTAACATATAAACCGAAAAAAGGAAAGATATTTTTTTAATGCACGAAAATAGTAGTGGGTATTCCATACGTAAAAACAATACGCGAAGTTTCATCAGTATAATATAAGGATAATAAAATTATAAAAGGAGATCGCGCCTGCAAAGATTTGTCTTAGAATTGTTTCTCAACCAAAATAATTTTTAAGGGTAGATCCCTCGGGGGAAACGCACACCTTTGCTGTCATTAGCCGCTTTCTAGGGCTCTCGTTTTTGTCCGGCTGGGGAACGGCTGGAGTGACGTCACTGCAGCAAGACCACCTTCGATCGATGTCTATTATCTACAAAACCTGACAAGCACAATTTCCGAAACTTGGTTACTATCGAGCACTAATCATTGTATAAAATAAAGCGCGAAGCTATTCGGAGTGTTGGCATGGTGACGGACTTTCACAACTCGAAATATTTTTGTATCCATAATAGGCTTAATCATAATTAATAGTTATTTTATTATATCTGCCTAATTATAAGTTCAATTAAAAATATCTTAGTTTTATCAGTAAAAGAGGAATTGTTGAAATGAATTTGAATGAGGCCAAAAACACCAAAATGTAGGTACATTAGGTGCTTTTTAAAACTATTAGATGTTACCTAAGGCGGTTTACACACTGCCGGCGGAATACGCCGCGTAGGGCGGATATTGTCTATGGTCCATTGTTCAGAACAATGGACCATAGACAATATCCGCCCTACGCGGCGTATTCCGCCGCAGTGTGTAAACCGCCTAAATGAGATGCACTTTATTTTTATAATATTTTCATTTAACTTAGATGATTTAAAGAACATTATTATTTAGTAGGATGTTTAAAAAATCATATTTACTATCTGCAAAAAAATGAAATCTGACGCACAAAGTTTTACTTTTACTGCAACAAAAATAGTAACTACTAATCTAAAATATAATAATGTTGTCTACGTTTTACATGGTTTTACGTTGTATAATTGGTATGTATCTTATATATCGATGGTTCAGGGAAATTTTCAGAAATTATATTTATCAACATGTTGTTAAACTCAGGGGCACAAATTCATGTAAAAATTTCGAAGTTATTTGAAAAGTAAGGCTTAGCACGCAGTGCGATTTTTTCCGCGCGAATTAAATCCGCAAAAATCTGTGATGTATGGTATGAAGTTGTATGAAGGTGCACGCACTTGCGGAAAAAAACGCGCGAGATTCCACATACAAATTCCGCAACCGCGATTTTTTTCTCGCGATAAAATCGCTGCGCGTGCTAAGACTAAGTACCTAATGAAAAATTAAATTTGCCTCGGGCAGGACTTGTACCTGCGACCTTCTGCAGGACTTGAACGCTGCTGTCCCGCCCGAGGCATTGACCGAGGCAGATTTTACATTTCTTACTTCTAAAATATATGAAATAAAATAGTATGCAAAATAAATAAATAGTAATAGAGTGCAAAAATCCTCAAAAATCACTAACATCGCTAAAATATGTCATATCAAGCGCTTGAAAAGATAATATTAATTTTGTGCTTCTGAGTATAATATTCTGTTTAAACTACATTCCATCCATTTTATGTGAAAATATTAAATGTCAACACAATCTCATGAATAAACGGTTAACAACATCTATTTGTTTCTTTACCAATTTAAGTAGGGTCAGTCAACCCACCACCACCACTGAATTAACACCCCCAGTCAATGAACACAAGGAATAAGGTAACTGTTTCTACTAAATAATACATTCCTTTTCAAGTTGAGATGAGAATATTATTTTCTGAATGTAGAAAGGCAGTGTGTTCGGTCATTTTTTAGATATTTCTTAACACAAGATATCGCTATATCCAGAAATTAGTTTCTTAAAATAATTAATTACTGAGCTTGCAAATAAACACCATCAAAACATAAAAGATATGCAGTTGTTTGTGGCGAATTTACTATGTGTTTTGCCTAACGCTAACCCCCAAAAGATAAAGGCGTGATTTTTGCCTGCTCGAGTGACGGAGTGCTCTACAGACAGTGTACATTGCTGGGCATACAAATCGGATCAGTTGGTGGGTTCGCAATATCCCTAGTAGCCCGATCAACGAAGCCTTTGACATCCGACAAATTCCTCAGTCTTTGAAACTTAGCAGGTGATAAATTTAGGTAATACAGATTACAGATGTAAGATAAGCCAATACTTTTTATGACCCTACATTAGGTATTTTTACCTAAACGTGAAAAACGCTTATAACTCTCTGTGAATAAATCCTCAGGCTAAAATAATTTCTTTATATGTATGTTTGTATTAGTAGAAATAGGTATGTAAAGGAATCCAAAATATTTTCTATTTGAAAGATAGTCTAAATATAAGTTTTAACATTTTGCTCTATAAGTCGTACTGAAAAATTGCTCCGCTAATTATTATTCTTTAATATAGTTTTATTTACTAAAATAAATAGCTTTGTTTGATAATCCAATAGATTTTCCTTTTTGAACTTATCAATTTTATTTTTGCTCAATAACGTAATGTGAAAAATTACTCAGCTTAATTTAATACTTTTATTAGTTAAGAATCAATATATTCTAATAGATTTTCCAATAATCCAAAGGAATTTCGGCCTTTTACAAACGTTTTTAAAACCTTAACAATACGGACGGTCGCGGGTGTGAAGAGGGGTACGGTGGCGGCGGACAGCGCGAGCGACACGGCTCGGCGGCGGGCGGACCGGCAGTTTATTTACTCGTTGGGGTGAAGAGCGCAACGGAGTTGTTTGGTTAGCTATTTATTTGTTTTAGTGAATCTAGGGACTTTTTGACAGCACAAAATTTTAGTTCAAAAATTCACATTAGATGGCCCTGATCTTATTTCATTAAAAAAAAGAGACAATGCTCCCTTAGAATATAAACTCTTTGTATTTTTTAGACTCAAATCGACATACCATAATGTCAAATCTAAAAGAACATTATTTTCGTCGTATTTTTTTGCTGCTAGGCATAATCACAGTATAATTCAATAGTCTGACGTTCTGACGTACGTCATACAGTATGGTCACTCCCTGCCTCCCCCTGGAAGTGCGGCCCCCCCGCGCTCGGTTACCTTTCAGTTACCGACTGGCAGGGACGCGACGACGAGGCGGTGCGCAGAGTGAATGTTGTTAAGTTGGCTGAATTTGTATTAAGTCAGTATCTCACAAAAAATATGTGCAGGTTTACTGACCGTTTTAATGTTAAGTCTATGTTCTTTTAAAAATCTGAGAAAAATTGTGTCTGAAATCAAATTCGGTCTATGTCGTTTGGAAGAAAATAAAATATCGGTGGAACATTTGTTTTTAAGTCTTTGTTTTACAAAAAATTATCATTTCAACACTGTAACAATACGAAATAAGTCATTGTTTTTATCGATTTGGAGTAAATATTCCAAGATAAGTCACAAAAAATCTGTGAAGTTATAGCCACGAACCGATTTCTTGCCGTATCAAAACCAACAGCACAGTATATAAATGTTTGTTTACAATGATTTAAGCACCGCCAAGCCCTATTAACACACCTACCTTACTTTTTTTAGATTTGCGCGGCCACAGTTGCTTGTCTGCCGCTCAATTTAAAAAACTCAATGAGTGCGTTTTTATAGTGAAGTGATCATTGTGTTGTGATTGAAGTATTTTAAAAATTTTGTGGTTTTTAACTTAAAGAAAAAACAAAAACAGGTTTGCGGCAAATAAAAGTCAAGCAAGTTATGATTTTTACTCTCGCAGCGTATTTAAGGACTTCAAAGTTTGCCAAGGTAGATTATGTCCGGGGTGCCAAAGAAATTAAAATTGTATATCGGATAAAGAATGGTGTCCCGAAAATGAAAGGGGTTGCTCAGTCAACGATAGGGAATAACTTTCACAGTTAATGGAGATTCCGCCAATACAGCCATAAGCCACAGGATAACAGAGTACGTTTGAAAAAGTTGCCTCGACCTCACTAGACAAGGCGCTTAATCTCGTGGCACATTTTGCAGCTGGTAAGAATGTGATTATAAAAAGTCAGTCATGTTTCTTAGTGTACCCACACCTTGAGGACCCATCAATTTCGCATTGATAAGCGGTAATCACGTTATCAGGGCCCACGAATTTCCAATTATTTACAATGCGAAGATATTCTTTACCTAATCTGGTAATATAGGGGCAGCAAGTTAAAAATTAGGGGACACTTCCGAAAGAGACACGTATGCTTATGCGTGTTAAGCGACTTATCGAAGCTACGCTACAATCCTTTACCCTATCTGCTTAGTATTGATAGAATTTTAATAAGATAATTTTGCTGCACCTGGTGCATTTGTTAAGTTATTTAAGATTAATTACTTTATTCTATAAATAAAATACTTACCTCTTAGATAAGTATACTACTCTAAAAAGACTACTACTTTGTTAAAAAAATTGTTATACCTGGTGTATCTATATGTATGTACTAGTATGTATGTATACAGGTATAATGATCTTACTCTTTTAAAACTTTAAATAGTAACTATGAAAGAAAAGGATATTGTTTTAAAAAAAATACTTAATACCTTTACGATTCGCAAGGTTCAATGAGTAAAAATGCTTACCTTTTTTTGTTGGAGGCCCGTAACTAGTGAGAAAAAACCACGATTATGAACCTATACACATTTATTTGGAAAAAATATGTTCGAGATCTTTTTGAATTACCGTCACGCAAGGCCAGTGTTTATCAGATATAAAAACTTCTTTCAACATATTTGCCAATGTATAACTGACTTAATAATTAATAAATTTAATTAAAAAGGCTTTGTCAATATATTTAATTCATTTTTAATATTATAAGTATTTATTTTACTACTAATTCTGCACTTTAATCTTAATTATAGGAATATTCTAGTACTAAATTTTAACATAAACCGCTAACTTACGTGGGATTTTTAGTCAAATAACGGCTTATTTGGTAATGTGTTACACTTTCTTGTTAAATCTAGATAAAACAATGACCGAAATAAAAATCGGTCATCTTTAGCCTTCAATAATTTAGTAAGATATAGACCTATTTGTAGATCAAGCAAAATATTTTTCGATATTTTAGTGAGACAGTGACCGATGTCAAAACAATTTTAAAAAACTTTAAAAAAATATGTAAAATATTAAAAAATATGAACATGTTTTACTGAGTCTAATAGAAGGTATTCTAAGGATTAAAAGTGTATTTTTAGATTTTAGATATTCTTCTTTGTTACAATTTTATTACGATTTAACAAATTATCTTAAAAAGTCAAAAAGTTTTTTGCCATTTCCCAAAAGTTTGAAAAATTGCATTCGGTCGTTATCTTATTACGAGTGCGATATGAACGTTCGAAAATCTATTGGATAATTGATGAATCTGTTTTAATACAAAATCATATAATAAAATTAGGTATAAAAATAGACAGAGTAATTTTTCACATTACGTTATTAAGCAAAAATAAATTGATAAGTTCAAAAAGGTAAATAAACTGCCGGTCCGCCCGCCACCGAGCCGTGTCGCTCGCGCCGTCCGCCGCCACCGCACCCCTCTTCACACCCGCGACCGTCCGTATTGTTAAGGTTTTAAAAACGTTTGTAAAAGGCCGAAATTCCTTTGGATTATTGGAAAATCTATTAGAATATATTGATTCTTAACTAATAAAAGTATTAAATTAAGCTGAGTAATTTTTCACATTACGTTATTGAGCAAAAATAAAATTGATAAGTTCAAAAAGGAAAATCTATTGGATTATCAAACAAAGCTATTTATTTTAGTAAACAAAACTATATTAAAGAATAATAATTAGCGGAGCAATTTTTCAGTACGACTTATAGAGCAAAATGTTAAAACTTATATTTAGACTATCTCTCAAATAGAAATTATTTTGGATTCCTTTACATACCTATTTCTACTAATACAAACATACATATAAAGAAATTATTTTAGCCTGAGGATTTATTCACAGAGAGTAATAAGCGTTTTTCACGTTTAGGTAAAAATACCTAATGTAGGGTCATAAAAAGTATTGGCTTATCTTACATCTGTAATCAGTATTACCTAAATTTATCACCTGCAAAGTTTCAAAGACTGAGGAATTTGTTGGATGTCTCCATACAACAAACTTCCTCGTTAGTCGGGCTATAGGGTTTTTGCGAAACGTGGTAGCAAAATACGCGACTCAACTAATAAAAGTCTATACCTGTCACTTTCTATCATGACATGAGAGAACAGAACAGGATGGCAATAATTTTAGTTGAGATTTGAGGATGGTTACGAACCCAGTGAGGTAGCCCAGTGTCGTAGGATGATTTGATAATTCGAATCTTCGCGAAAATCCCACGGATTTCGGATAATTAGACATAGACAATGGTGAAGCAATTTATCAAATCTTACTAGAAAAAGTCAGGTATTTTACGAAAAAATTCATTGTTCTAGTAACATTTGATATCCTTAACTGAAATAAGAACGCTGATAGGTCGGCTAGCGCGCCCAACCCAAGACAAGATTCTTACGACATAAATATACTTTATTTATCTATTTATCGTAGGGCATTATTTGCTGCGAGGTCCAGAGGACAGGTGCAACAGCCAGTTTCGTTGCACTCTTAGCACCGCCCGGGGTCACGTGTAGGGTTTTTAAGGTAGTTCCTACGGACGTGGGTGGAGCAACATCGACCTGTAACGACCACTAATTAGAAACAGTGACTGGAACCAACGGCTTAACGTGCCCTCCGAAATCCGTTTTTCTTCCAGGTAACCCAAGGGAATCGAACCCGGGACCTCCGGATCATGAGCCCATGGCTCACACCACTAGACCACGGAGGCAGTTATCCATACTAGGTAGGTAAATAATTATGAAAAGTAGGAAATTAATAACCCATTTATGAAATATAATAGCAGTTGAGTGCGAAAATCCCCAAAAATTTAAGCCATTAAGATTAAGAGAAGTAAAGGAAAAGAAGCAATGTATAGCACCCGATATTATTAAGTTGAACTCGAAGGTCGATTACTGAATTACGCAATCACCAACTAATAATTTCTGAACGAATGAGATTGATTTGACGTTTCTATCGTAGTACCTACCTATTTTTTTAAGGGGAGTTTTGCGCGGGAAACATGAAAGATCAGATGGATGCACATTCCTTGCAGTGTTTATTGTATTATCGTGGTGGATTTAACATAATAATCTGCTGGCGAGGAGCAATGTAGTGGAAGTAAGAAACAAAGGAAGGCGCTACCGTATGATTCGGATTGATATTCCAGCGCAAAAGTCTGTTGAGCATTGGAATGTGAATCACCGGCGCATTTCAATGACTTTTTAGATTAGCATAGGTTAGCATCATAAGTTCACTGAAGAAAGTAATACTGAAGACTAGGCTGCATGGGCTCACGCTCTTTGCCTTCCCAAATGGGAGAATTGTAAAAAAAAACTAGTTTTTTGACGTTTACATTACAAAGTTTCTTTCATTTCACTTCACTTGTTTTTCTGTGAATTTTATTAATAACACACAATTTTACTCAAATTTTACACTTTATATATCGAATATTATTGGAAGTTGTCGATTTATAACGGTTGAAGTGTTGAATTTTTGTGGAAGGATTGCTATTTAACTTTTGGAGTGTGGACAGAGGTGCAAGTGGTGCAAACACTTTATTTCTTGAAGTTTCCATGCTTCGTAAAGCGGAATGGAGGAACATCTTAGTGAACCTAGTACGTCGGAGGGCGAGCAGTAAGTATTCTTATTGTCTTTTTACATTATAAAGAATTAGGCCAATCCTATAGCACTATATTCATGTCATGTCACACTTGGTAGGTATATTATGTGGTCATTATTCAAATGTCTGTTTGCTAACTCAACAAATTACGATTTCACATTTGCTTAATTTTTTTAATAATATTTTGTAGATAATTAGAATTTGTCATCTTGTGAAAAAACTGTTAATTTTATATATTTATACAAAATAACCATTCTCTATAAATGTAATTACCATAATCAAATTGTGAATTAGATACTAGTAGATTTGGTCGTAGATTTCTTTTAAAACATCCAATGTATATAGCACATAATTAACTGAATGACACACATTGACACAATGACAGAATCATTGTGAATTAGAATAAGAGTAATTTTGACAATGCCAGGAGACTCAAACATAACTCTCAATCTAAATGTATAAAAGGCAAAGGTGACTGATTGACTGACTGACTGATTAACAACGCACTGCTCAAACTACTAGATGGATCGGGCTGAAATTTGGCATGCAGATAGATATTATGATGTAGGCATCCGCTAAGAAAGGATTTCTTGAAATTCCACTCCTAAGGGGGTTAAGTAGGGGGTGGAAGTCTGTATGAAAATCTGTGAAAATTTAAGATAGGTTTTTCCAACTTGGTGTCTAGACAAATCAATCTGTTTGTATCAGCGTTTCTGATATTTCCACCCCTGTGGTTGTTAAGTAGGGGGTGGAAGTTTGTATGAAAGTCTCTGAAAATTAAAATTACAAGATGGACGGGAAGGAGTTGAGACAATTGGGACGTGGTGACAGAGGAGATGGTATGGATAGGAATATAAGGAAACAGAGCGATTAAGGTGTGAATGTATGTATATGTATGATATAGAAATATTTCATCAACCAACAAATTTTATTATAATTATATTTTATACACTATTTTCAAAAGTTATTTGATATACCTGCCTCCAATATTTATAAAAGTTATTTGACATACCAAAATATGACTTGTGTGAGCCTCTATTCAATTTGAAAAAATAATTACAACCTTTCCAATCCTTGGTTTATTTAGTTTATTTTCCTATGGGTGGGAAATAGGTAGTCTCACATGGTAAAATAAAAAGTATTTTATGTGTTATTGTATTGGCTATTGAAGGTTACAACAACTAAATTGTAATATTAAAGCTCAATCTCAAACAAAATAATTACAATAATAATCAGAGATGTGGATATACATAATATTATTATTAACATATATACGACGCGAAAGAAAAGAACCTTGTTGTATGTAATAGGGTCTACCTAACCCTAGGATTTACCTCACTTAGGGATTTTACAGTAACACCATGGTAACACATACAGTGCAATTACTTTTCTTACGAAAAAATTTAGAAAACATTTGCTCATCACATTTGCTAATATTTTTAGGGAAAATATCTGGTGACTCGTAGCAATGTAATATTGAAAAAGTTTCACGATTCCATATTTCAAGTATTGTATGGGGATATATTAGGTGCCCATGGGGTACTTGTTTGTTTGCAAATGTGCTTGACGTCTGTTTGAGGCAAATAATCGATAGTTTTACGTAGAGCAGCGGCAGTACAGTCAGTACGAGTATCTAAAGGAGAAAGAGCCGCTTGAGAGACATGTTTTTTTTTTCAAAAAGTTTTTATGGCTTGAAAAACCAATTCAAAAATGTTATAATTATTATAAATCCCCGAATTCGCTCATTGGCCGGATAAAAGGAACATTTCGCGAATCAGAAATCGCGAAATGCACAATCCGCGAAATGTCCTTTTATATCGGCCAATGAGGGTTGTAAAACAACCATTCCGCGGATTGGCAAACACCAAACGCCCATTTGCCGAATTCGTTAAAATTCCTGGTGTAAGGGTCATTAAAATATATTCGAATTTTAACTACTTCGGCAATTGGCCGTTTGGTGTTTGCCAGTCCGTGGAATGGTTGTTTTAATTCGCTCATTGGCCGAAAATTTCGCGGATTGTGTGTTTTCCGGCCAATGAGCGAATTCGGGGATTGTGCGTAACATATACAAATAGTACATGAAATATTACGTAAAACATCCTGCGAAAATCTCATTTGTTTTGAATGGCTCTATACTATCCCTTTCTCTTTTGATATTTGCACAAGAGTATGTAAGTGTATTGTAAATTTTACCTTTTCTAAATAGGTCATATTGAGAAGTGCCTTCCGTAGGTCAATAGACTCGCCCCATCTGCGTATCAATCACGATCGCGGTCAAGTGCCAGTTTAGACATCTCTTAGCAGACCAATATGCGAGCCAGTAGCCACAACCACTGCTTTAGTGCCTCCTTCTATTTCTCAGTATGATTATGATTATTAATTCCACAGATTATTTGATTGACAGCTGTTGTAGGTACTATACAATACAACCGACTTTAATTAACGATGGCCCGGTGGGGTAAAGGATTTTTACGAAGTAACACGCTTAATTATTATTCTAAATAAAATGAATGCTTATTTTTTAAATTGTATAAATTACCTGCACAAAACAGATGAAATATTACTTAAATGTACACGGAGTTTATAAATGGTGTAAAAATGAAATAAAACAAATGAAAATGTATAATTGAAGTTCCAAGAAGACTTCTTTACAGCTCTTAAAAATATGCATTTTGTGATTTTTCTGCTAATTAGTCAATTTATCCCCTCAGCTGTCTATGGCCTCAGTGAACAATAAATGTATATAAAATGTCTTATCTGTGGTATTTATTAGAATACAAAGTTAGAGTATACCGGTACCAAAAAAAATAACACACATGAATAATTACGATAGTATTCAACTAATTCTCTAGTAGCCTTATAAAGGCCAGGCCAAGGTTACTGTGATCGAAATTCAAGTCTATATTTTTTCGTTAAAGGTTAGATTACATATTTATAATGATAGATAGATAATGCCGCAGGAACAGAAGACACATTGGTGACCTTAGCTGCATTAATTTGTTACAATATGCTCCTGAATTTTACTTCATTATTATTATATGCGATTGTACCCTTCTTTAAAAATCATCCTGGTAGTGTCGTTCATTGTTAACGGTTCTACTGGTAGTGTAGCTGGTAGTGTCGTTAACAAACAGGGATAACTTCTATGTTGGTCTGAGAGCGATAAAAAATCACAAAATGTGCCAGTTACTCCTCCTCCAAGGAATTATGTCTTTCTTCTCTCAAAACCAGCAAAAGATTCGAGGGTTTTAGTGTTTTGTAGTTGCAATGGACTGACAACCTATCACTTCAGCAATATACCTAAAATACCTACACTCTACAAATCTTTCTGAATCAGGAAATAGCCCACAAAACCTGACAGACGTGACGAACGATCTTTATTTAGGTCGTTGACGCTCTGCTTACGCCATTAGGGATAAAGGCGTGATTGTTTTAATGCATTTAGTGAGACGCTAGCCCCATGATAACCACGTAACGGCCTTATCTTTTCAGTCAAGGCGCCATAAGGAATTGTCATAAGGAATCGTCATTTACCATGCATGAAACTGACAAATGGTTGCGAATATCATGTATATGTGCTAATCTGCAAAAAATGCAGTGTTAGTAATTTTTTTTTGTACCTACCTCTATATTGGCTTTTCGTGTATTAGTGGACGGCGTGTTGTAACTGATGGACATCGCTAACGAGCTTAATGCCCGCTAACGAAGCCGCCGGCTTTTCCCGAATGCCCGCTGCCCGTTTGTCAAATATCCACACATAATCTGTTTATTACCAACCTGTGACTGCCTCCGTGGTCTGAGACTTGGGCTCACGCCCCGGAGGTCTCAGCTTCGACGGGAGACATTGACTTTGTGTTATTGTTTCTAGTTTGGTTAGGTTATTGAAGGCTTGATCACCTGATTGTCCGAAAAGTAAGATTAACCATGCTGTCGGTTATAGTTTGTACTGCGCCTGATTTCTATCTGGTCGTGTCAGTCAATCTGTCCGATGAGATTAAGAGACTGAAGGACTAAAGAGTGCACTTGTGTGTTACGCAAACACTTGGGCACTAAAATCTAGTCCCGCGCTGTTTAAGAGATTGGCCGCCATCACCGAAAATCGGTTGGGAGGACTATTATTACCAACCTGTGTAACTGCCTCCGTGATCTAGTATGGGTTGAGCCTTGGGCTCCCGAAAAGGGTGGGAATCCCCTGTGGGTACCTATCAAACGTTCGACGGGGGAACATAAACTTGATATATGTCAATTTATCACTTTGTGGGGTTGTCCTCAGTTTAGTTAGGAGAATGCAAGTTGAATCACCTAATTTGTCTGCAGCTTCGGACGGCTTAAGACGTCGATCGAATGGACGGTTTCTTCTTCTTCTTCTTCTATTGAGCTTTACGATTAAAATCTAATTTACTACACGTTAGAAAGAGACAGCATCTTTTGCTGGTTACAGGTACTTTTTACGGCTGCCGTGAAAATTCCAAGTTTTGAGGGTTGATTTAAGATAGATTTGTAGGTATATTGATTTGTAGGTGTCTTTACATTTTTTTTTTTAATTTCTTCATATATTATTTTTCAGTTTGCACTGTTTTTTGTTCGATTATTTGTTACGTTTGTAATAATTTGTAACATCCATTCTGGACTGGAAAACATAGAATGTGCCAGCTGCATCTCCTCCCGGGCATGCTGTAAAAATCAGCTAAGAGATTTGAGGATTTCAGTATTGTAATTTAGGCGATGGGCTGACAACCTGTCACTATAGCAATATACAGATCTGTCTGGAATAACCAACGAAACTTGTCAGACGTGGCGGAACGACCTTTGTTTAGGTCGTTTACGCTCTGCCTACCCCTGTAGGGATAAAGGCGTGATTATATGTATGGATGTATGTATGTATTTGTTACTTTCAATACCATTAAATGAGCACCTGTTACACTCTCACCCTTTGTAATAGACCCTTGGCAACACCCTATTTGAGTCGAAGAGGTCCGAATGTTGAGAACGTACTATTATTTGACTGAGCAGCGATTCTTGTGACATGCTTGCACTTAACCTACTTGATAATTACTTACATGTGCTAGAATATATACCTACTAAATCGATTACATAATGTATCAACATTTCACTTAAAAATTTCCACGCATTTCAGCTAGCTTGCACCAATGTTATATGTGACGTATTTTTTACCTACTTGCTGCATTCTACAATATTTCTAAACTTTCTAATTAGGGCGCACAAATACTAAAGTATCGTAAGTATAGATTTTATTGTATGTTGAAGACCATTGCTTAAACATTATTTTGTGTCGCCGATAAATTAAAGATAATATTAGGTGTAGCTGTGATGGGTCATCGGCTCCATAGTCTTTTCCCGAATTTCTCGGGGTCGGCTACCTTATCTAGGGCATGGAACGAGGATACAGATTTTACACAGAGCGACTGCCATCTGACTTCCGCAATCCAAAAGGGATAAACCAAACCGAAACCTAGATCAGGCTTTTGCTCATTATTTGATTACCTATATTGGGTCTTACAACGAGTGACTTACGTGCGCGAAAGTCTTAAACAAACACAGGCTTTTGCTATTGCTGTGATGGGTATTACATGAAATATTATTTTTCCGCTGTAACAATGCCTCTGCGATGTTGAATCCGACTGATTGATGAATGTGACTATGTTAAAATAACTTCGACAGAATATCGTATACCAGACCAGAAATTTCTGTGCTGGTCGATTGCGTATCTGATACCCTGCGTCGGAAAGCAAATAACTATAACACACAGACAGTATCATAGTGAAAACAATATAACAGACATGTAACAGGATCATTTTTAAACCCTTTACCAAGTTTTTCAAATTTTACGCTAGAGTGACACGTGCCGGCGGCATTTTGTGTCAGTCATCACAAGGGGATAACGCAAACCCTCTTGTTGATAAACTGAAACTGGACAATATTTTGCTTCCAACAAATTTATGAAAAACAAATAGATTAGTACATACCTATAAATTGGTAGATAAGTTACGCGTAAGTGTTTAAAAGTTTGTCAAAGAAATACAACATACAAAACTGGCGCGAAAGTTTCCGCAGCAGGGTTGTGTTGTATGTCATCATCGCGTGGTTAGGCCGGTGTAATGTAAGAGCCTCTATTAGATAAGTGCTCTAATGAAAGTTATCTTAGGTAATAAATAATAATAATTTTGTTCAGTAAACTTAGGAGTTGCGTAATGTGCGCAATTTTTTATTTGGACAGTGACATTCAATGTATTACTCAAGGATAAATATAAATTTTTCATTATTTATCATTTGGTTCGATTTTTAAGTGTCGTGAAGTCAGGTAGACAAGACCCTTGCTAGATTTTTTTATTTGTTATGATCTGCATTATAACAAAAATGGCGTTGACTTGTTTCCATCTACAAGCATGTTATCGTTTAAAACACGATAAAATGTTATAAGTTACTAATTAGTCAGTATACCGGGAGTAAAAAAACCGGTCGGACTCGCTCACCGAGGCTTCCGTACCAACTTGTTTCAAAGCGAATAAATAGAACCCTCCCTCGAGCACCGAAACTTTTTTCACACAAAAATATGAACTAGACTAAAGAACAAACTTAACTTTGCTGTTGTCCCCATACTAGATATAGGGAGAGGACTGCGTTAATAAGTTTATAATGACGAAAAAACCTTTTTTATTTCGTGATGTTATGAACAAATTTACAGTTTCCGGTATTTTTTACTTTGATTGTGCTATTAGACACTGCTTCTTTCTAAATTTCATGATTATAGGTTAATGGGAAGTAACTACCCTATAGGTTTTTGCTTCTTGAGAAGGGCAAAACCTATAGGGTACTTCCCGGTGACCTAGGATCTTAAAATTGGCAAGAAGCAATGTTTCTTATCACAATCAAAGGAAAAAATCTTAAAACTAAATTATTTTTGTTAGATCACATAAAAAGTAAGTATTCTTTTAGTTTTCGGTTCCCTTGCAAATAATCAAACAAACGTTCCTATCTTTTGATTGCGTGGACTTACAAGTATGATTCTTTTACAGCTTCAAGGGACCCTAGACTTGAGTATTCATTCAGTATAAATTTCAACTTGATACATTCACGTATTTCTGAGAAAAAGGGTTGTGACAGACAGACAGACGGACGGACAACCGAGTGATCCTATGAGTGTCCCTTTTTTCCTTTTGAGGTACGGAACCCTAAAAACATAGCTTGCCAGACCTTAGGGTGCGAGACTGAAACTATCCATGAAATGAACAACTTTCCCCAAGGAACATAGGTCGAAATATAAAAGAAATGGCCCTTCCATACAAAAATGGTGCCAGCGGCTCGAGTAATTTTGTATGGGAGATCCAAATTCTTTTCTCATATTTCGACCTATATTCCTGGGGGAAAGTTGTTCAGTTTCGTGGATAGAATCACACCTTAAAGTTTGGCCAGCTATTTTTTTAGACCTTGTATTGTACTATATGATTAGTTAATTAATAATTTCTAGCAGGCTAGGTATAGCTGACCCTGTAGCTTAACAAGATGTACTTTTAGGTTTAAAGATAATGTAGTGTAGCGGCGGCTATCTGTTTGAGCATTGTTGTGTTTTGCAGGTGAGGGCGCCCGCGCAGGCGGCCTGAGCTGGCACGAGTCATGACCCGCTTCAGACAATCCAGGTACCTATAGTATTATAACGTTTTTTTCCCACTTGAACGGAAAAAAACACACGATCACTCTCATTTCCTCCAATAGGATTCCTTGTATCGGGATGCTATGGATATACACAGAAACAACCACAAAGAACGCCCAGACCCAGAAACAGACATTTAAATTCATCATCTAAATGTCTGCCCCGGCCGGGAATCGAGCCCGGGACCCTCTGCGTAGCAGGCAGATACACGGCCAACTACGCTGTGCGGGACGGAAATAACTTTAAAAGCACACACTAGTAGGTATGGATAGGGTGTTTTTAAGTTCACAATATTATTTTTAAAGAGGCTAAATGAATAAATAAAACATACAGCCGAGTTGAGAACCTCCTCCTTTGTTTTGGAGTCGTTTAAAAATGAATGAATTCATGCAATGTGCGCCTGTTCAAGTCATCATAAAGGAAATTCTACATCTTTTCGCTAAACGCTACGTTAGATCTAGAAGTTAGAACTATAAAATGTAGACTATACCTATCCAGCTGATCTCACGCGGTAGCGTGTCCAGCCAAGTTCAAGCCAAACGAAGAGAACTGGCGGGCAGCACCGTGTGTATTTTACAAAAACCATTTGGAGTCACTTTTGACCCCTCAATAACTCAAAAACTATTCAACGTAAATACACCAAATTTGGTTTACATATCAAGACCCCCTAGATAAACAAGTATACAAAATTTTATAAATATAGCTTTATCGGTTAAATAGATATTAACGTCTGAATATCGGCATTTTTATGATTGATTGACTGACCGACTGACTGACTGACATATAGATCAAAAACCTAACTTACTTCCAGATGACCTACAAAGTTCAAATTTGGTATGATGATAGATTATAATGAAACAATTGTGGAAAAATTCAAAAAAGTAAAAAAAAATATATAGGGGGGGGGGGGAAAGGGGCATTTTTAATTTTTTTACCTACTATATCGAGTGGGGTGTCATTAGATAGGTCTTGTAAAATAAAGTTAAGGTTTCTTTAAAACTAAGTTTCCTAAATATGTATGTCTCGAGATATTTGCAATTAAGGCCGTCGTACTTGAAAAAGTAATTGATCAAATATTACCTTATATTCATTATGTTACCCACTCCCATAATTATAAGAATATTGAATAATAGTAAATTTTATATATAGATCAATTTTAATTACCTACAAAAAGTCATGATATCCCGCCAAAAACATAAATGTAAAAATAGAAGCCAAGTTCTTGGTAGTTTGGTGCATGGTTTGCACAAAAAAGTTGTGATATCAAAAAAGCGGGCCAAGTCAAGGGTTTATTAAAGTAATTCTAAGCTCTTCAATAAGGTATCATTTCATGCAACTTGGCCGTTGTAGAGTGGTGTTGTAGGTGACAGTTTGTATTATTCTCTACAACGGCCAAGTTATTTGAAATGATACCTTATTGAAGAGCTTAGAATTACTTTAATAAACCCTTGACTTGGCCCGCTTTTTTGATATCACAACTTTTTTGTGCAAACCATGCACCAAACTACCAAGAACTTGGCTTCTATTTTTACATTTATGTTTTTGGTGGGATCTATACTTACATTAGGGACGTGAACGAGCCAAGCCGTGTTTTTAAAACCCCAATTTGCTATATGAAGTATCGCTGTTATTGTTTCCTACATTTTCATAACTCAAAAAATATAGTTACCTAGATCAGTGAGCGAAATTAAAAATTAAAGTTTACATCTAGTTGCCTATACCACAGATCACTTATAAGCGCGGCGGGCGCTCTATACTTCATCTCAGTTATTGAACTGATTGAATGTCTATTCATTTGATATCTTATTATGGCTGATATATCTTCGCAAAGCGAATTCTAATGTGAATGCTATGTTTTTTTTTTAAATAATTAATCAGCAAATTATGTTTTGTCTTGATGGTGCCGATTCTAACTGACCCATTTCCGTACTTATTTTTATGTCGGTTCTGTCGCTTAGATATGAATAACATGTAGAAAATCGATAGCTAATTTCCCGGCTGTCAAAGTGAAGTTATTCCCGTAATAATATTATGAATGATTATGTAATAAAGTCAAGCGCAATAGCGGATATGTACCGGAAGTCAGAGACTAGATTAGACTCCTTACTTCGTTGCCGTCGTGCTTTTGACAAAGCTGTTAAACGGGCAAGGCAAGTGACAGGACAAATTTTTAAACAATTTTTAAATCAGCTTAAAAATGCGTTTGAGAGAATCGTACCGATGCGTGATAGATAATTATAATAGTGTATTGAGTCGGATGGGCCGGTACGGGGGAGGGCGACCAGGCGAGTGTAAGTGGCGTGCTCAACAGGTACCGACATAGAGCTGTCGAGCCGCCGACTGCGCCCCCGGGGGGCAGAGCGCCTCTCTTACCCATTTGTTAAATTTCAATATCCACGCACATTACGTCTCATGTTTTTGACATCTATTAATGTGTTTGCTGCAGTGCTCATTTCGTAACCCTTTATTGCAATATTGTTTTAATTATTGATATGCTACCTACTTAGTTCCTATACAAACAGAGGTTTTCCTTTAGCGTCCGACACCGGATGTTTTCCCTTCAGTGGTAAGAAGTTCGATTGTTTGTCTTCAGAGATTGTTTACATACATACCTAAAATCACGCCTATCCCTTGAGGATTAGGCAAAGCGTCAAAAGATAAACAATACGTATACTTTCAATGTTTTACCGATCCTGGCGGGCCTGAGATTGTTTATTGATTGAGAAAAGATTCCGATGAGTGTAATAGCATTGGTAATAAGTCAACAAGTTGGGTAGCTCATCGGGCGGCAAACTCGGAGGTGTTGGGTTGCTGTCGAGATTACCACCTGCCCACAACCGCTGATATCTGGTTTCACCTATAATTGCCTAAGGGTCCGGGCAAGAAAAGTAAAGTGTGTATAGGTTTTTTCCACAAATCGATAATAGTTTGTGCTACGATAAAAGTGTATCTCTGATATTTTTATCCTAAAGACGATTTTGAGCCGGAGAAGGCAAGGATAGGTAATCAAGTCGAGGATAAATTGTTTTTAAGCATGAGTTATAACCTCTGCTTTTCACTTCGATTTCGAGGAAATAGAATAATGATACAATGGTAGCAATTCGTAGTTGCAAAAATCACGACTTAGCTAGGTAAATATAAGTCTCTCCCTGTTATTTTCAATCATGCATGAGAGAACGTAATAGGACGGCAATAATTTTAGTCAAGATTCAGTTTGCCCTCCACGAATCGATGTGGTTTTATTCATACTGTTATGGAAATGTCTAGACGAGACTACTGTTCGTAAACAGTATGAATGAAGAAATATGTAGGCTTCCACCTTGATAACCGATACGGTGAGATGCGCTGATTTTCTTCGCTGATTTTCCAGTTTTGTTTACGCTCGGAATTGTCGGGATGTTTCTAGACAGTTCTCGTCAGATGCGATCGGTAGTCGAACGCGTATACACTTTTCGTACTCCAACGTTGTTTACTATGGCTTTTGATCACACACACACACACACACACACAAGTTTTTAGTTAGGTTCCTTGGTTAGTAAATATAAACCTACCGTATAGTAAATAAAGTAAAAAAAAAAACGGCCAAGTGCAAGTCAGACTTGCGCACGAAGGGTTCCGTGCCCTTGTCTATACAACACTAGCTTTCCGCTCCGCGGTTTCACCCGCAGCTAAAGAGTTTTCCCGCGGTAAAAACTTGCCTTTGTACTTGATCAGGTTATTGTCATGTAGCTGTTAATATGACCACTACTAAAAGGATTAATTTATTTCTGTGTGAGTGTGATATTTTTCCGTAGTAAAAAGCTAATGCTATGTATATAGGTCCAGTCCAGTAATTTTCAAGTTTAATGATAACAAATTTAGAAACAAACATAAATACACATATTCATACATACAATTTTACATAATATTAGTGAAGAAAAGCCTTACTAATAAATAAATTGTTAGCCATTGAAAATGTAGGACTTCTTTTTTTTTCACACACAGCTTCTTCTCCCTTTTCACTCCTTTCGGTATGGAATTTACGAAAATGCTGAAACACAAATTTATTATTTTTGATTATTAGCCTAAATACAAAGATCTTACCTTCAAAATTGTCGAAGTTAACGTTACAAAACAAACCTGCTGTCCTAATTTCATGATAGTTCAGGCTCTGCGCTGATGAGTCATTCAAAAACGCTGAAACACGTGTCCATTTTTTTTTATCGCGAACCTAAATCAAAAATTGGAAGATAATAACTTCAAAATTGTCATATTTTCATACAAACTTTCATACCCCTTTATACCCCTTTGGGGGTCGATTAATCAAAAACGCTGAAACACGTGTTCATTATTTTGAATTTTTAGCCTAAATACAAAATTGGAAGATCCTGCCTTCAAAATTAACGGAATTTCCATACACAATTCCATCCCCTATTTAACCCCTATGAGGGTGGAAAATACAAATACGCTGAAACACGTGTTTATTATTTTTTATCATTAGCCTTAATGCAAAATTGGAAGATCCTACCTTCTAAATTGATGAAATTTCCGTACAAACTTCCATTCCCTATTTAACC
>JARACY010003393.1:0-33568 GCA_029255725.1 Scrobipalpa atriplicella
GAGGTATTGGGATTCTTCCATGCTTCTATCTGAAAGAACTCTTTCAACTTCTCAGACCTTTGTTTCAGGTCGTTGACGCTCTGCCTACCCCATTAAGTATTATGTATGTTTATTTGCTTTTAGGAAGCTAATAGAGGTACACATAGATGTTGAGTGTCTAGTAAATATTTCTGCTCTACCTTGTAAACTTCTATAACTCAGTTAAAGAAGTGTGTCAAGCACTACACCGCTGAAACGTGTCACAAACACGTTTGATGGTTCCTACAGATAGATAGAAGCACTTTAGTGCCTTATGTATCGGGTGTAAGGGACAGCGTACCAGAAACAAAGAGGGGTTGCTCAGTCAACGAAACTGAACAACTTCACCAGGAAATTCATACAGGCACCATACACTGAAACAGGCACCAGCGGATTTATTAGAATTGGAGTCAACACTGAAACAGGCACCAGCGCATTTATAAGAATTTAGTCAACACTGAAACAGGCACCAGCGGATTTATTAGAATTGGAGTCAACACTGAAACAGGCACCAGCGCATTTATAAGAATTTAGTCAACACTGAAACAGGCACCAGCGGATTTATTAGAATTGGAGTCAACACTGAAACATGGTACCAGCGGATTTATTAAAATTTAGTCGTCACTGAAACAGGCACCAGCGGATTTATTAGAATTGGAGTCAACACTGAAACAGGCACCAGCGCATTTATTAGAATTTAGTCAACACTGAAACAGGCACCAGCGGATTTATTAGAATTTCTATGAAAAAGAAGTGTATATATTTTTTTTTCATCAGTGCCCTTTCTTCACTGCAAAAAATTTGAGTTAGAGACCCCTCCAAATTACAAGAAAATCCCCCATCATCTTACCTAACCCACAGATTACATAAACGGCGGCTCGCGCACCCTAAACCAACCACTCCTAAAAAAACATTTAATAATAACTTTTCCAGCCTTAATGAGATCAAGATTGTGCAAGGGATGAGTTAAATACTTATTATCTCCCTCGTTAAGCTAATTATTTTCCCACCAACTACGGTAAAAAGTGGAATGTTTCTAATTTTCCTAATGGCAAAACGGCTGGCAGAAATATTAAGATAATGTTTTTAGAGTTATGACCGAAGATAGTAAAAAGTTACAGGTTTTTTGGGTAGTCGTATAAAAATATACCCGCAATTTTGTTTATCTTTCATATCTAAAGTGACCTATATAAGATGCCGTTGATCTTCTGTCAAAAGGACGACTGACTTTTCGTCGAGATAATGTCGGTCACAATTTTTTCCATTGCCTGTTTTATAATATAACTTTATGTACTTATAAATATAATGGAACTGAATGGTTTGACCTTGTGCCGAAATTGCGGTTATAGAGTTGGTAGAGATGTCGTCAAACCTGTGCAACTAAGCTAAATACTTACTTATTCAATTAATTTTTAGCTCAAATAAGCATTTCTGTTGCGTGACCGACGTTATACAGGCGCTGACTATCAATTACAGTGGCACTGACTTATCCGTTCCGGTCGGTGGCGATATTTAGGACTAAAAGGCTATGAATGCACTGACAGAAATGAAGCGATTATGGATTATGGACAGCTAGGTACAGCTAGTGGCGCCAATGACACAGCATCTCGGTCGCACTGTTTATTTATTTATTTTATTTAACCATTTATTGTACACAGAAAGATACAAAGGACAAAATACATAGGAAACACAGACACAACAGGCACTGCTTATCTCTAAAAAGAAATTTCTTTACAGCAGACCTACAGAAGTGAAATGGCAATAAACGATACGCGGATAAGACGTGCACAATATACCTCTTACTTAACAAAACATAAAATGGGAGCAATTCACAAAATATGGTATCGATTCGTTGACGGCACGAGTTAACTAAATCTTGACTAAAATTACTACTGCCATCCCTTTCTATTCTCTCATGATAGAAAATTACAGGTATAGATTTATATTAGTTAAGTCGTGATTGTTGCAACTACGAATTGCTGCCATTGTTTGTTGTCCCAGAGGGAATCGTATTTTAAAAGGGAGTCGAACCTTAGACCTCTAGACAGAGAGCCTTAGTATAAGGTAGTTGCAGAAGTACAATAATTAAAAGAGATTAAAGTAACTAAATCAAAGGAATGAAATAATGAATGAATTCTTTTTGCAGGATCTTAATTAATTATCACCCCAGTTTCTGCATTTCTTCTTTAATTATTTAATATCCTGTACTGAAATATTCTTATTGTTACTTGCTTCCTGGGTGGCTAAAATTTTTTTCAAAACGTTTATGCTTAAAACTGATGGCTAAAATATTTTGGGTCTCATTTATCATTTTCAAAAAAAATGCTCATTTAGATTTAATAATCGAGTTAAAAATATAGAAGTTGTTGATTTGAGTAGTCAAGTATTTACGAGGAGTCCAAGAGGAGTTAACGAGGAGTGACGTCATCTCGCGATTTTCATACAAATAAGCGTTTTTGACATTTCATAAAAATTGCTGATTTGACAAGTAGGAAACAAGCGGATTTATCCGAAAAACTCCTGTTCACTAATCTCTTCTATTTTAACCTGTTCCCTGTCCCCATACAATACAATTTTTTTATTACGTAATGTCCAGACAGTTTTAAAAAAAAATAATTCAAAATATAAAAGCTAGTCATTAATAAGCAAAAACATGAAGTTCTTCACCAAATGAACCCACCTAAACAAACTTTGTAATTAAATTGATAAGTAAGTAAGTATACTTTGGAGGGAACTTTGACATATTTTAAGTAGTTAATAATACAAGGTGTATACTTTACGAACTTTGAGGAATAGGGTAAAGTTTTATACAAGCGTCCCAGTAAATCTCAATCCAAAGACTTTAGGGCAGCAACACACCTGCGTAACGTTCGCCGCCGAAGGTTCACACTGCATTGACTACAATACACTGCGCCGAACCTTCGGTCAAGCTGATCTTTTTGCGAGTTCACATTACTCCTATCACCCTGTATTACCATAACACCTTTTAAAGCGCCATAATACGGGGTGATAGGAGTAATGTGAACTCGCAAAAAGATCAGCTTGACCGAAGGTTCGGCGCAGTGTATTGTAGTCAATGCAGTGTGAACCTTCGGCGGCGAACGTTACGCAGGTGTGTTGCTGCCCTAAAGTCTTTGGATTGAGATTTACTGGGACGCTTGTATAAAACTTTACCCTATTCCTCAAAGTTCGTAAAGTATACACCTTGTATTATTAACTACTTAATAATATGTCAAAGTTCCCCCAAAGTATACTTACTTACTTATCAATTTAATTACAAGTTTGTTTAGGTGGGTTCATTTGGTGAAGAAACTTCATGTTTTTGCTTATTAATGACTAGCTTTTATATTTTGAATTATTTTTTTTTAAAACTGTCTGGACATTACGTAATAAAAAAATTGTATTGTATGGGGACAGGGAACAGGTTAAAATAGAAGAGATTAGTGAACAGGAGTTTTTCGGATAAATCCGCTTGTTTCCTACTTGTCAAATCAGCAAATTTTTATGAAATGTCAAAAACGCTTATTTGTATGAAAATCGCGAGATGACGTCACTCCTCGTTAACTCCTCTTGGACTCCTCGTAAATACTTGACTACTCAAATCAACAACTTCTATATTTTTAACTCGATTATTAAATCTAAATGAGCATTTTTTTGAAAATGATAAATGAGACCCAAAATATTTTAGCCATCAGTTTTAAGCATAAACGTTTTGAAAAAAATTTTAGCCACCCAGGAAGCAAGTAACAATAAGAATATTTCAGTACAGGATATTAAATAATTAAAGAAGAAATGCAGAAACTGGGGTGATAATTAATTAAGATCCTGCAAAAAGAATTCATTCATTATTTCATTCCTTTGATTTAGTTACTTTAATCTCTTTTAATTATTGTACTTCTGCAACTACCTTATACTTAGGCTCTCTGTCTAGAGGTCTAAGGTTCGACTCCCTTTTAAAATACGATTCCCTCTGGGACAACAAACAATGGCAGCAATTCGTAGTTGCAACAATCACGACTTAACTAATATAAATCTATACCTGTAATTTTCTATCATGAGAGAATAGAAAGGGATGGCAGTAGTAATTTTAGTCAAGATTTAGTTAACTCGTGCCGTCAACGAATCGATACCATATTTTGTGAATTGCTCCCATTTTATGTTTTGTTAAGTAAGAGGTATATTGTGCACGTCTTATCCGCGTATCGTTTATTGCCATTTCACTTCTGTAGGTCTGCTGTAAGAAATTTCTTTTTAGAGATAAGCAGTGCCTGTTGTGTCTGTGTTTCCTATGTATTTTGTCCTTTGTATCTTTCTGTGTACAATAAATGGTTAAATAAAATAAATAAATAAACAGTGCGACCGAGATGCTGTGTCATTGGCGCCACTAGCTGTACCTAGCTGTCCATAATCCATAATCGCTTCATTTCTGTCAGTGCATTCATAGCCTTTTAGTCCTAAATATCGCCACCGACCGGAACGGATAAGTCAGTGCCACTGTAATTGATAGTCAGCGCCTGTATAACGTCGGTCACGCAACAGAAATGCTTATTTGAGCTAAAAATTAATTGAATAAGTAAGTATTTAGCTTAGTTGCACAGGTTTGACGACATCTCTACCAACTCTATAACCGCAATTTCGGCACAAGGTCAAACCATTTCAAGTTCCATTATATTTATAAGTACATAAAGTTATATTATAAAACAGGCAATGGAAAAAATTGTGACCGACATTATCTCGACGAAAAGTCAGTCGTCCTTTTGACAGAAGATCAACGGCATCTTATATAGGTCACTTTAGATATGAAAGATAAACAAAATTGCGGGTATATTTTTATACGACTACCCAAAAAACCTGTAACTTTTTACTATCTTCGGTCATAACTCTAAAAACATTATCTTAATATTTCTGCCAGCCGTTTTGCCATTAGGAAAATTAGAAACATTCCACTTTTTACCGTAGTTGGTGGGAAAATAATTAGCTTAACGAGGGAGATAATAAGTATTTAACTCATCCCTTGCACAATCTTGATCTCATTAAGGCTGGAAAAGTTATTATTAAATGTTTTTTAGGAGTGTTGGTTTAGGGTGCGCGAGCCGCCGTTTATGTAATCTGTGGGTTAGGTAAGATGATGGGGGATTTTCTTGTAATTTGGAGGGGTCTCTAACTCAAATTTTTTTGCAGTGAAGAAAGGGCACTGATGAAAAAAAATATATACACTTCTTTTTCATAGAAATTCTAATAAATCCGCTGGTGCCTGTTTCAGTGTTGACTAAATTCTAATAAATGCGCTGGTGCCTGTTTCAGTGTTGACTCCAATTCTAATAAATCCGCTGGTGCCTGTTTCAGTGACGACTAAATTTTAATAAATCCGCTGGTACCTGTTTCAGTGTTGACTCCAATTCTAATAAATCCGCTGGTGCCTGTTTCAGTGTTGACTAAATTCTTATAAATGCGCTGGTGCCTGTTTCAGTGTTGACTCCAATTCTAATAAATCCGCTGGTGCCTGTTTCAGTGTTGACTAAATTCTTATAAATGCGCTGGTGCCTGTTTCAGTGTTGACTCCAATTCTAATAAATCCGCTGGTGCCTGTTTCAGTGTATGGTGCCTGTATGAATTTCCTGGTGAAGTTGTTCAGTTTCGTTGACTGAGCAACCCCTCTTTGTTTCTGGTACGCTGTCCCTTACACCCGATACATAAGGCACTAAAGTGCTTCTATCTATCTGTAGGAACCATCAAACGTGTTTGTGACACGTTTCAGCGGTGTAGTGCTTGACACACTTCTTTAACTGAGTTATAGAAGTTTACAAGGTAGAGCAGAAATATTTACTAGACACTCAACATCTATGTGTACCTCTATTAGCTTCCTAAAAGCAAATAAACATACATAATACTTAATGGGGTAGGCAGAGCGTCAACGACCTGAAACAAAGGTCTGAGAAGTTGAAAGAGTTCTTTCAGATAGAAGCATGGAAGAATCCCAATACCTCTTCAGTGTATTTGTAACAAAATACACAGACACTCAGATACTTTTCATTAACACTTTTAGGTTGTATATATTGTGCCGTTTCAGTTTCATTACACCACTTACACCCGGTATATATTTAACACACCCTAACCTAATCCAGCAATATTTAATCTACTTATCCTGTTTGGGGAAAACGGGCCTTATATAAAATTAGGTCTGATTTAATTTCACACTTTATGCTTTTACACAAACACACACACACAACCAAATTAAATTATAATCCAGGAATAACTATTCATACTGGTGTAAATAATACGGGTTTAGTTTACTAATCACTCGATAGATGCCGCTGTTGTTTGAAACTCGATCTCTCTCTCTTGTCGTCTGGGTTTCGAGTCAATCGACCCGATGAATCCCGGTGTCAGAGTTTTTAAACTGCTTACATGGTTTATGTAACGACCACTAGGTACCAAAGACAGCGACCAGGACCGATGGACGACCGGACCTTCCGAAGCACGGAATGTTTTTTTTTCCTCCAAACCATCAGGTGATTCAACCTGCATTATCCTAACCTAACCAAACTGGAGAAAGTCTCACAAAGTGATAAATTTACAAATATCAATCTTGTGTTCCCCCGAGGGAATCGAACCTACGACTTCCGGATCGGGAGCCTATGGGTCAGATCATTAGACCATGGAGGCAGGCAGAAGGAGAAAGTCGATGATAAGATTCAATGGAGCAGAGCGTAGCGCAACTTGGAGCAGTTTCTCCACGATAGTAAGTTCAAACTACCATTAAAATCGCCTAAAATTACAATACACTAACCCTCGAATCCCTTTTGCTGACTTTTATAGCATGCCCGGGAGGAAGGGCAGCTGGAACATTCTATGTTTTTCTATCGCTCCCAGTCCAGCATGGAAGAAATTCTTTTAGGAAATAAAAATTGTTTTTGGCTGCCCCAAACAAAATTACTACTTTGAACTACTACTTTAAATTTTCGGTGCACCGTCTTTTACACCCTGTATACAGTCTGTTACCAGACCGTAAAGTGAAACAGTAGGAATATTTCAGATTTAATATTATTAATATTACGAAACAACCAAATATAAACATTTCTCAACCAATTTGAAGTTAGTCGCGTCCCTTTAATATTTATAGTATTGGTCTAGACCAATCTCATAATAAATCTAGACATTGCTCTAGTCTAAGCCAGCCTGTTGGAAAAGTCTGAAGTTGGTTTGCTTTTTTTTATAATTTAAGAAAGTAAAATATACTTCGACCTCACCGTCCAAGGCGCTAGATCACGCGGCAGACCGAAGAAGCGCTGGCTAGACACGATCTCACACCAGCCGATGCCGAAGAGCGGGCAAAGTGGAGTAGAAAAAGCCGGAAAGCGGACCCCAGCATTAGGCCAGGGAAACGCTAGGCAGAAGAAGAAGAAAGTAAGGCCCGTATTTATAATCAGCACTCAAGAGTGACAGCTAGTTTGAGTTCATATCAGAAATATCATTGCAGTACAAAACGACCTGTCAAATCCAGACTTAATATTGCTCTCAATCTTGAGATCGCTTCATAAATACGAGCCTAAGGCCCGTATTTATAATCAGCACTTGAGACTGACAGTAAGTTTGAGTTCGTATCAGAAATGTCATTTCGGTACATCTACACCTGCCGAATCCATACTTAATACTGCTCTCAATCTTGAGATCGGGATATATAAATACGGGCCTAAATGTATCAGAAACAATTGACATAAGCTGTAGCCTTGAACATTATGTTTTTGCGTTGGAAATAATGAAAAATTTTTAAGGACTAACATTTACAATAATAATGCTAAGTAGCATCTTCTGTATGTAAAACGGTGGAAATATGACTCTTGTGTATAATAAAACTTGATGAAATTTGCAATGAACATTATGTGGGAATTTGTGCTGAACGTTATTTTATTACTATGTAATATATATACTCGTACCTACGTTGAAATCTTCCGCTAGCTTTCGAGTCCGTCGACCCAATGAACCCTGGTAAGGACAGGGGCCTGTTAAGGTGAGGGCAAAATAACTAGTTGCTCCTTAATCTGCTATGACGTAATAGGATTTGAGTTAATTACCTTATTTGCTCCGTGTTAGAGTTTCTTATGGCCCGTATTTATAATTAGCTCTCAAGAGTGACAGCGAATTTGAGTTTGTATCAGAAATGTCATTTCAGTATAAAACGATCTGTCAAATCTATACTTAATATTGCTCTCAATCTGGAGATCGCTTTATAAATACGAGCCTTATTTCTCATAATTTTCCTACAGGTTTTCCCCATAAGTAGTTATGTAGGTATGTTTCTTTATAAATAAATTCCCTTGTAGTATATTTTCGGTCACTTCTGGCTGCTAAGTAAACAAGGTCAAGCAAAGATTGGCCCTGTTGGAATCAACGCCTCAAACGAAAACATATTGGCTTTTGACTCCAGGGTTGAACTCAGAGAGTTATTTTAATAAAATTATATTGACCAAAATCTGATATTGGAAGAAGTTTTATTAGCATTTTATTTAAGTATCGCATTTTTTTTTAATTTTTTTTGTGATAAGTACCTAAATTAAATATGTATTAATTCCAATATTTACTTATAATTGTGCACGTCGTATCTGCCTCACAGTATGCTATTTCTCTAGCCTAGGTCTGCTGGAAGAGATTTCTTTTTAGAAATAAGCTGTACCTGTTGTGTCTTGTTTTTATATGTATTATCCTTTGTATTTTATTGTGTACAATAAACAGTTAAATAAATAAATAAATAAGTTTCTAGCGGCCTGGCCGTGGGTAACTCGTCACAGTACCATCATAATGTTTCTTGGCCAGTCCATTAGGTTAATATTTCTTGTTGGTTTTATTTCACACCTTGTGGCTGACTTAGGCTGACAAAGTTACTCAAATAAGAATAATGTCACAACCAGGAAATAAATTTTCGCAACTACTAGTGATATAGTGCCACCAGGATTTAATGAACTTAGGCGGAGGCGCTGCATGTTGGGGGAGCTATCAAAAACATGGCGTTGGCAGCCATAGATCTAATGGGGTTAAAAACTGAGAACGAAATGGCGCCACTGTTGAGTGTTCCTTTTTCCTGTGATTGGTTAGTAATCTGTCAATATCAATGTCAGTTTTGTGTCTTCTCATTGGTCTCTTTTGGAACACTCAACAGTGGCGCCATCTGCAAATAGCTTTGCGTTTTTATCCCCATTATAATAGTAGGTATAAGGAGTTTTTATTCTGAGTAGGGAGCCATGTTGGCGGCGAAAAAAGAACCGCCTGCTTTCGCGTCTGCGTTCATCCATAAATATTGCCTCGGACGAACTCATGTAGGTATAACGTTGTCGAAGATTATATCATCTCTCCATATTATATATTCTGTGGTAAAGTGAAGGTTTTCAGGTCTTCCAATAAGTCCAGAATGAGGGTAGTATATTGCCTACTTTAGATAATGAAGTCTAGCAGGATTCTTAGGTCCTCGATCCAGATATGTACTACTACACAAAGTTAATGCAAATGTGATCGTTTGTATAATTTGATACCCGTTTAGTTAAGACAATGCAGGCTGAATCTCCTGAGTGCCCGACTAGTATGATTCCGTGTTTCATAAGATTATGTGTTATGTTCATTGTCTATGATAGTGGTCAATTATTTTGGTATGTATCATCATTATAACAGAAATTATATCTCAAACCAATTTGTATGAAGATCAAAATTATGTTTAATATTTTTCAAAATTATCAAAATTATGTTTAATTATGGTTTCAGTAAAATAGTATATATACCTATTATAAACTTACCACACTAAGGCTCGTATTTATAAATCGATCTCAAGATTGAGAGCAATATTAAGTATGGATTTGACAGGTCGTTTTGTACTGAAATGACATTTCTGATACGAACTTAAACTCGCTGTCAGTCTCGTGCTGATCATAAATACGGGCCTAACATTCATGTTGTGTGATAAAAACATCATAATTTATTTTATGTGTTACCTTTTTACCTAGAGTTATCTTTTTCCTGTATCGTTGGGCATTTTCTACTATCACTTTAGGAATTTGTCAAGGGAATTCGTGAGAGGATAAATAGGATGTCAAATATTGTCCAGGTTTGAGAACAGACAAGCTATTCCTATACCGGATGTAAGGGACAGCGTCCCGCAAACTTATAGGGGTTGCTCAGTCAACGATACTGAACACATATCACCAGGATTTTTTTTGCTTTCCCATACAAATTGTCTGACCGAGGTGGTCATTTTGTATGAAAAAGCAAATTTTTTTTTTCATTTCCTGAAAAAAATACCTGGTAGTTGTTCAGTATCGTTGACTGAGCAACCCCTATAAGTTTGCGGGACGCTGTCCCTTACATTACACCCCGTATAATGGACTGCCTCCGTGGTCTAGTGGTCTGAGCCATGGGCTCACGACCCGGAGGTCCCGAGCTCGATTCCCGATGGGCGACAACGACTTTGTGTTATTATGCTACTTTGGTTAGGACATTGCATAGTGATCACCTGATTGTCCGAAAAGTAGGATGATCCATACTGTCGGATGGGCATGTAGTAAATAGTCAGTCCTGCGCCTGATTTCTCTCTAATTGTGTCAGTCAATATGTCTCATCAGATTAAGAGATTGAAAAAATAGAAAGAGAGTGCACTTGTGGCACTAAAATCCAGTTTAGTGCAGTTGGCCGATCTCTGTGAGATTGGCCGCCAACACCGAAAATCGGTTAGGAGAGACAATAATAAATGATACAGGTCCACAATCTACACTAAAAGGGTCTACCATGTTGACAGTATTAAGTTTTCTTCCACAAAAACTGCCGAGAACAACGGTCGACAACGCTACGATCTAAAGTGATGTGACACTTTAGTTATAGTGGTTCTTTGTTACGTCCATGTTACGTATTTCTTGCCAAAAATATCTTATTCAAACTGGCAGACAAGGGTTAACGAAGCTTTTATTTTACAATACAACAAACAATCTGGTCTATTGTAGAGTTTTTTTTTAATTTAACTAGCTTTTTGTTCCGCAGTTTCACTTGCTGCTTGATGAGTTATTTAATACACTACCTTTATCTAAAAAAGTATTTTAGTAACAAATAAACATAAGTAGTCCGGCTCACATGGTGTTTGTTATATATTATTTAGGTAAGTGTAAGTAACGCCATCTTTATTGAAACCTAGAACCACACCAAAAACCCACACTGAAAAAAAAAACAAATATGATTACCATCACAAATAATTTGAGTATTCTTTTCAATGTCGTCCCTTCAGACCCTGTTAATGTGATGACCAAATTATTGCCCCAAAGGCTACCCTTGGGTAATCTTATCTGTTAATATCTCTCTTCTCCCTTTCCTTTCCTTTGACATTACACACATTGTTATTGAAAGCGATTGTTATGTTAGCCACAGCCACGGTATCCAATTTCTTTTAATATAAGTATACGGGGAAGAAAATGACATTTCATTAAAAAAAAAAAACAGAGTAATGTACCTACAGTGATTGATTTGATTACTATTTTATGGCTAGTAAATTATTAATCGATCTCAATACTGAGAGCAAAGTATGGATTTGCCAGACCGTTTTGTCGAGAACTGAAATGACATTTCTGATACGCACTCAAACTTCAAGCGTTCTCAAGAGCTGATCATTAACACAAGAAGCCTAAGGCTCGTATTTATAAAGCGATCTCAAATTTGAGAGCAATATTAAGTGTGGATTTGACAGGCCGTTTTGTACCGCTTTGTTGGGATCATTCAGCCGGACTTATTCACAGGCAAGCCTGTGTTGCCGTTGCCCGGGGTAGACCACTAGGAGGTAGATCCAATCCCACCCCAAAATGTATATTTGGTTATACCTATACACTGATAAAACATGTTCAAATACACATTTCAACACATTTCAACGCATTTAATAAAAGTACTACCATTGTATGCTTGTTTTGAAAGCATCTTTACACATCTTTTATTTGTTGAGAAAGTATGTCAAAATAGGAGAATCAGGGCCCGTTTAAAAATTGCATTGCGAATGGTCAATAAAACGTCTTTTTTTTGTTTCAGGTGTCCCAAATGACTTGTCTGTGTATTGGCATCAGTACCCCTACAGTCTTGGAATTGTGTTCTGCAAACTTCGAGCACTCATCTCAGAAGCGTAAGTATTATAAGCAATTTTTTTTTTTTTTTTTTGAAAATAATACTCGTGCATAAAATTTGCCTAAAGTGACAAAAGTGAAAGTGACAAACATTAGAAATAACATTTTGTTAAGAACTTTCGCGCTTTAAACACAATAGTTTATTGTATCGGGTTAAAACGTCGGGCAGAGGTAAATATTTTTCTCGTCTATGTGCTCGCGGCAACTGTCCCTTTCAAACCAATGACAGAATGCGCGCTCTGTCCTTTTCTAGCATGGGGCTGATTGGGGCTGTTTCAAGCCGATTTCATATATTTTTGCATATATCTCAATGTACACTAAAAGTATTGAAAAACAGAGTTGATTATGATGTTCTTCATAATTATACGGTGAATTTGATATAACATTTTGCTGTTTCTAAGCTCATAGAAATGTCACAGTTGTTGAAATTCGGCATTGAGACGCCAGTTTTTCATGATATTTCTGATGATTTTCTGGTGTAATCATAGTATTTTTAGGTTAAATCCATGAATCTAGTTGTTCTCCATATTTAAGAGAAGCTAACCATACATAAATTTATTGAAAATTCAACTATTAACTATCATAACAAAGTGAAATGCCGGACCATGTTTAGCCCGATTTAGAGTACTTCCCTCCTTAATACCTATCTAAAATAACACGACCTTAGGAAAACTTCGGAATTAAGAATGTGATTATAACTATTCTAACATTCATGACTTTTTCCAGCGTTGTTCTGTGCTGACTCATAGACATAAAAATATTTACGATTTTATTGCATAACATAGGTTGGAAGTACGTTATGGTTAATTTACAGTCAGCAGCGTAAATTTTTTCATCAGTAGCGTCTTAAACTTACCAGCAAATAAAAAAACACTAACTAAATGGGCGCTTTTCCATTAGACGGCACGTCAACGTCAACGGCGACGGTACGGAATCATCGACGATATCGTAGGTGAGATAATGTATGAAAATCAATGAAATTATATGACACGCTTTTCCACTTGCCGGCACGGCACCGTCACGGCATGTCATCGATTCCCATAGATATTGTCACGTGATCGTCGCCGTGCCGTCGCCGTTGCCGTTGACGTGCCGTCTAGTGGAAAAGCGCCCAATAGAGTGTTTTAAAAGCAGGCCGTGCGAAAAAGTGAGTAAGTATACACAAATATATAAATAAAAAAGCAAAGGTCAAGTGTAATACACGTTCTTTAAAAATATTCAGCTGCAAGATTTGTAAACGAATGCAGGGAAATGAGGGCTATTCACAAATTCCGCTGCACGGTAAAACTCAGATATAATAACTGTGTGTAAATTACCAGAGTGCACGCTCTTCAGCTATTTCGTTTACGGACGACAACACTACATTTAGTAGCATTAAAATGAGACCTAAAATTATTTTTTATGCATTACAAAATGAAGAATTATTTCCGATTTTCGCAAAACGTAAAATATTCACTAATATGTTTATATTTTAGACGCAATAAATTTTATTTCTTGGGAGGGCGCTGGGGAGCTCATCGAACCTGAGGTTGTTTCGTCCAAGATCGAACCCCTTTAGGAATGACAATGGCAAGTGCTTATTTTTTTTTTTGTTGTGGCACTAGTTGAACTTTGTGCCAGTGTCAAGTTTTTTTTTTTAGCTGAGACACTTGTAGTGACAGCGCTATCTTAAAATTAGTTAGGCTTCCACATTCGGATTTTGCGCCACTTCGTAGTGGCCATGATGTAATATGCAGACTTTGCTTAAAATATGTCTGTATACTGCCTAGCAGTTCGATCTACTCACTTCTGTATTAAAAACATAGGGAAAATATTATCTTTGCTTAAAACTGAAAATACCTCTAATTATAATCATAAAGGTTTAGAATGTTTGACGTGAAATTTTCGGACCCTAAAATTTCAAAATTATTGAGATACTTTTGATCTCTGTTAATAGAAGTCAGACATTGACCCAATTTTATGTTCTTACATTCCGAAAAAACATTGAAAGTTAAATTAATCCACCTTGAAACCGGATGAGAACTCTGTAACAATCGCATTAAGCTTTTACAAAAACAATTTAAAAGTTTTAGGCTCGTATTTATAAAGCGATCTCAAGATTGAGAGCAATATTAAGTATGGATTTGACAGGTCGTTTTGTACTGAAATGACATTTCTGATACGAACTCAAACTCGCTGTCACTCTTGAGAGCTGATTATAAATACGGGCCTTAATGTGAAGAGTATGTGACTGGTTTTCCGGAAATAGGGCGTTCGTCCCTCCACTAGACGGCACGTCCACGCCACGGTAACAGCAACGGCACGGTAACAGCAACGCCACGGTAACAGCAACGGCACGGTAATGGAAAACTGCGCGCCGCGTCGCGTCGTTTCGCTTCCCTGTATGAAATGACCCTTAAACTTGAACCGCTACTACATATACCTCTAAAATGATTTAACAAATGAACAGCGACGAATAAATATAAATAAATTCCTAACTATCTGGTTGTTGAATACAAAACAGTTAAACTAAATAGGTCTCGGTGACATTCGCCACAAATATTCCACTAAATTAATTTTGATGCAAATAGCTGTGGTAGTTTTGGACAAAGCCTATTTATACGCGTTTACGAAATTCAGCAACTATCTAGTAGTGGAAGTTGCACAGGCTGGTTTAATCTGATAATATTCACGTCCAGTAGAAATAGCTATTATAACTCCTGTTTTAATTGTGACATCATAATTTTAGGGTTCCTTTTTTCCTTTTGAGGTACGGAACATTCAAACAGTATTCTACGCCGTAGCAGTATACGTAGCAAAATGCTACATAGTGCTACGAGAAGCTACAAACAACAAAACTAGACAGGCCGTCCAGATTTCAATTTCCCGTTTAAAATCAATTATTAAAAGCTAAATCAACCTTACCCAATCATTAACAAACCTCGCCCGAAGGGTTTAGCGTCGTGATGTCGACTGAACCTAGCATCGGATTAATTAACTGCCTTTGTGGTCTAGTCGTCTGAAGCTGGGCTCATAATTCGTAGGTTGTGAGTTTGATTCCCACGGGGAAACTCAAAGTTGTTTCTACTAATTATCACTTTCAACATAAAAGAATATGATGAGATTTTCCCTATTTCGTTTAGTACAATGCCGGCTAATTCACCTGAGTGTCTGTCAAAAGCCATAGTTCGCTGTCTTTGATACCAAACCATTTCAGAACCCTGCCAGGTAGTTTAAAAACTCAGACTACAGGGTTCATCGGGTTGTTTGTCAATTTGAAAAACCACTCAAATCCAAAGGGCTTACCGTTATGGTATCAACTAAACCTATCAACAGATTAATTAAAGGATCAGTCGGAACCCATTAACACTAATATTGTGCCGCGGCACCGCCTGTACTCGATGAGTCTCGTCGTTCGTTAAGAACGCAGGAGACGATCAATATTGATGGACAATCAAGATTGATGGACGTTTCAATCGGGGCGTCATGGTTCAATTTTAGATGCACAAGAAAATTAACATTACAATCTCAAAAATAATAAAATTGAAACAGGACAGGGTATTTATACTCTATCATTTTAAGCTTTTAACAAAGCATTATGCTTCATATTATGAAATCTTATCTAATATAATAATATAAATAAACACCTGAGGACATTTCATCGGTTTGGTTCCACCCTGGCACCCTAAATACCTTATTTCTCAATTCAAAGCACGCTCATTGATCGTTTCAATTTCTCAATCGATTTAAGAACTTATCAACGGATTTCGATCTAATTTTCTGGGTGAACGGACGGCTTTGTCTAGGCAAATTGAAAACTATTTTGTGCTGTTTAAAAGGTACGTAGGGTCGATGTTCCTATCAAAAAGAACTGATAGCATTAACCAAGCTATTATGGTAGTAGATTCGTTCAATATTTTTCAAGTTTTGAGAAGAAATGATCTTGTAAGGTTTGCAAGTGCTTCGCTCTTGTGAGCTTAGCTTGTTTGGATCGGAACTGAATCCAACTCTTTAAGAGAAGCCGGTTAGGGACAATCTCCGCAGAGTGGTCCTCCCCACAGGGGGGTCTTTCACAAAGGCCAAAGTGCCTTTAACACTAGATCTTGTAAGAACTTGTAGCAGTGCTTCTTGTAACGCAAATGCCAACCATGTCAGAGGCCTTTTAAGTTGATTAAAAACTCCAAAAACTGAGTTCATCGAGTCGTTCGTTCGCTCGTCAATCGCAATAGAAGAATATGATATAATATGGTTTAATCTTAAACCTTTGGTTTTCAGGCAGATTGCTCTAGCGACTGTAGATATTACTACTTTTATTTCAAAACTCAACTTGTTACAATGTGATTTTTCTGTAAGCTAGAACTATTATTTATTTTATCTTGTGTGTTTGTAGATCTAAAATGAGAATGAGTATAACATAAATATTTTCTCTCATTTACAGTAAGATCGTGAGCGAAATGTTTATTTGGGGCTACGCTGAATTCGTTCCAAATAATTTTGTGTATTCTTTGTAACGAGGTGCTGGGCACCTTATTAACTTTCTGGACCCAGGCTAAATAATATAAACATAAACAGGCATGCATAGGCTCAGAGACAGAAGTTCAACAGCTGATTTATAGTCCTGTCAAAGTGACGCTGGTGTTGTCTTATTTATAGCGCTACCTATGTCACATTAACATGATTAATCAGCTTATTTCGGTGTTTCTGTCTCTTTTTTGAGTTCCGTTCCCAAAGGGTAAAAACGAAATTTGAAATTTTTACTGTGATGTGATGTACCGAAGTATTTCTGTTGCCGCCATTGTAATACAAAAAAGTACTTCCTAAAAACCATCAAAAGAAAAATAGAATAAAAATTATATTTAAAGAAGCTCCCATAATCTATCCTTACGGAGGCTGTACTTTATCTCATGGTAGATATTTGAGATTTCCACAGATTCAGAATAATGGTTCAACAAATCGGTTTACCGAAATCCTTGTATTGAATTAAGTACAATTCGTTTCCATGGCGACGGCTGCATTGTCACAAAATTGTGCAAACCGGACACGTGCAGAGATTTATAATGGTTATAACACACATGTCATGTCACTTCCAGCTTACTCAGTTAAATCTTAGGGTTAAACAACTTTTATCATAATATTCGGACAAATATAACATGGCTATTGAAAAGGGCTTGACTTAACAGATTGTTACATACATATATACATAAAATCAAGCCTTTATTTCTAATGGGGTAGGTAGAGCGCTAACGACGGTCGTTCCGCCACGTCTGACAAGTTTTAAGGGTTAATAAAACAGATTGTTGTTAAACCATTATATGCCCCTTGATTTCCAGACCTTATATGCCCAGAAATTTAGTCATCATCGTCATTTATCAGTATCTGCACTCTACTCAGGAATTTTTCGTTGTGATTTTCGGTTCGGATATGTTTATGCTAAATGGTCAGTTCAGTTCAGTTCAGTTCATTTATTTCACAATTACAGGTTTCAAAATTAAATTAAATTACAATCAATATCAATAATGTCATCCGTAATGTGATCGTCAAAGTATACAGTATAAAAAATATAATATGTCAAATAATAGCAATAAAAGCTATTATACCTATCTAATTATTAAAATAAAATAAAAATATAAATATTATAATTTGTTTTATATCAATTTGGTAATAGATTTAGGTTCTTTTCTCAAACAGTGCCGATGCCAAACGCTATGTGTGCAACAACCCTAAGTGGATATACAAGTTACAGATGAGTGCTCTATGGACAGTCTCGTGTACGGAGTCAGTAAATTTGGACAAAGCAGAAGTTTCGAGCACAGAAACCATACAACATAGAGACTGATATTCCGAGGGAAATCTGTACTGAAACTTCTATTATCACTGAAGCTCAATGACTTTGTGTTGTTAATTGTTACTAGTTAAGATAGGAACTTGCAGGCTGATGTACCTAATTTACATTATATATGTCGTTGCCAAATCGCTAAATTGATCATTTCATGAAATGGTTGACTATTTCGTGAAGTGTTCACGTTTCATGAAGTGGCCAACTAATGGTAACCAAATCGTTAAACGATAAACGTTTAGCGATTTGGTCACCCACGTTTGCCCATATCGTGAAAATAGGGTAACCATAAAATATTTAATGAAAACCCAGAACAATTTTGTTACGTACTTGTTTATTTTTAGTTGTTTAAATTTACTGCTGATATTGATCTGCAGCCTATCGTCTAAATTTTACCGAACTTCATCGGCTCCCTTTGTAAGTTTTTATAGTTCGCCCGGAAAAAGAAGCGACTATTATAGAACAGTCAAATGTGTAGTAGCGAGAATATGCGCAATATTTTGCATGAAAAATAATATTACATTTGTATCCGTCACTTCTGTCAAATCGCTCGGCGGAGTTATTCGTTATTCGCTCTGAAGACAAATGACCTATGCTTCCGTTTCCGCCACGTTATTGCGTTCAGAGTAACGAGTTCAACAGCCTTCAGGCTTATGTGGTGGATTGAAAACATAATTTGCAGAATAAAAATATACTTACTATATTTTTTTTTCAGAAATAGTCACAAACAAACAAGATCGAAAATTGAAAGGAATTATGCAGTCGACGAAACTGAACCGATGAAGTTTTCTAGGGTAATTGTTTATGCTTCTTCATGAAATTTCGTATAGTTGTGCGGGTTATTAAACTGTACAAGTATATAAAATTTTACCTAAATATGTAAATAAACACCTGGGAAAACTTCATTGCTTTGGAGCAGCCCTGTTACCCTAAAGGCGTTGTTGACTGTATAAGTCGTGCGTTTAAAGAAACGATTTAAAAATGGCGTCCGCTCGCTTCGTGATTGGTCCACCTCGCATGCGTTCTCGCTCTACCTAATAGAGAGTGAGCGAGAACGCATGCGAGCGGCGGCCATTTATAAATCGTTTCTTTAAGTGCACGAGTTATACCTTATATCAGAGACTTTCTAAATAAACTGGTTTTGGTATGGCGTAACCTGCTTTGCTTCGAATTCAATATACCCTTTATAGAACAAAGGTCAAATTAGCATGGATGGTGGCTGAAACAGCCTCACATTTTTTACTTAAATGCTCATAATTTGTATAAGTTCGCATTGGTCAATCTAAATTAAATGAGAAGTCCCTAAACGGGCATGCAAAGTTTCGTCGCTGGTTACTGAAAGCACTGCATTCTATGTTTTGCTATATTTTTTTAATTAATCATGAAACAAGTTTTCTTCAAGACACTGTAATTTTGTATGTAATTTGTGATTAGTGATATTTGAATTATAAAGTTTTTTTCCGTCGAATAAAACTTTTAAACAGACACTGACCTTACACATTTTCTTTGTTTCAGTGCCTCCTACGTCTCGGTCCTCACAATTGTGGCGTTCTCACTAGAACGCTACTTAGCCATCTGCCATCCTCTCCACCTGTACGCCATGGCTGGTTTGCGAAGAGCTCTGAGGATCGTGACTGCTCTATGGGTGCTGTCGTTAGTGGCTGCCTCACCGTTCGCCTTCTACACCACCGTCAACTATCACGACTATCCCCCTGGTGAGTTTTCTGCTCATTTCTTGACTTTAGTCTAGGCTACTCTTGACTCTAAGCTACTCTTGACTCTAGGCTACTCTTGACTCTAGGCTCCTCTTGACTTTTATGCTACTTTTGTATCTCAGCTATTCTTGACCCTAAGCTACTACTCTAGGCTCCTCTTGACTATAGGGGCTACTCTTGACTATAAGTTATTCTTGACTCTAGGCTCCTCATGACTATAGGCTATACTTTACTGTAAGCTACTCTTGACTCCAGTAGTTTTCCCATGGAAATAAGCTACCTAGCCATCTGTCATCCTCTCCACCTGTACGCCATGGCTGGTCTGCGAAGAGCTCTACGGATCGTGGCTGCTCTATGGGTGCTGTCGTTAGTGGCTGCCTCACCGTTTGCCTTCTACACCACCGTCAACTATCACGACTATCCTCCTGGTAAGTGTTCTGCTCATTTTTTGACTCCTGTTTAGGTTACTCTTGACTCTAGACTACTATTGACTCTAGGCTCCTTTTGACTATTATGGTATGTTTTGTTTTGACTAGTATGGTAACAATTAAAAAACAGCTAGATGTAATATAATTGTGTGATATATTTTTAGAATCAGCTAATAACGCCCCTTCATTGGATATCCCACAGGATAGGTTTTCGCACCAAAAATAATTACCCCCTTCACAATTTAATCCCCCCCATGCCCCCCCCCCCCCCCCCTATTTATTACATATATATTTATTTAAGTATTTTTATGTATACGTTAGTCATAAGGTATATAATATAGGCCTCTTTTTACATTACTTTAACATCTACTAATGTAAATTTTGCCTGAAATAAATGATTTAGTATTATTATATTATTAAGTAAGTACATTTTAAAAGACTGCAATACTTATTAACTATGTTATTCAATTTGGTAATAGCTATTAACATCAAGCGAACTTAAACTGATTTATTGGTTCAAGTTTAGTAGCTTCTTAAGATAAGTTTACGATTAAGTAAGTAAAACCAATTATAGGGCATAATAAAGTGCTTAATATAATATTCGTCGTAAAATTACAAAGATTCCAAGATAAAGTTCTACGACAAATAACTGGTGTGAAAGTTGTTCAGTTTCATGGTTAGGTTCACAGTTCACACCCTAAAGTGTGGTCAGCAATTTTTTTTTAATTCCGGTATAATGGTAACATATTATTTTTGAAAGAATGACCATTTTAATGCTTTTTTGCATTCTGTCCATGACACAATTTTTGAAGACATAACAAGCAGGAAAAATCCCCATGCTAACATAAATTGGATTAATCTGGCTTCCTTTTAATTATCTGTCATTTATTTACGAACAGATTCTTCTGATGGAAATCTTTTCTTTCGACAACAAAGATAACAACAGCGAATAAATCATAGATCATTATTTTTTATGAGTATTTTTACGTTGCAAATGACGCAAATTCCTTAAGTCTCTCAGTGACCTTCTCTTTTATGGTTGGTTCTGAAATATCTTGTGAATATTGCTCAGTAATTTTAATTGGGCCTCCTGGCCTGCAAACACCACGTCCCATGCTAGTCTTTTCTAGGCAAGCTCGGTTCAATGACTCTTCAAGTCATATTAGCCTTTTCTAAACTAAAATATAGAATAACCTTGCAAAATACAATCAAAATTATCCTTTCAATTTTGGTCTATCTGTAATTCCTAGGTATAAAGTAGAGACTGACAGCTTAGGAAAGATATAGGATTGTTGGAAATATACCTAAATGAAAGAGTCCTAAAACAGCCCGAAATTCAGCCACTAAAATTATACTCTAAGTATGGAGAAAAAAGACTCAAAACGTGGTTACTTAAGTAAAATTAGATGCCCATCAGTCTTTTTTCAGAATCTATTTACGTTTTCATGTTTTTTTTACTGAAATAGAAAACACTCAGACTCAAATAAAATAAATAAACATTAGGTACTCAACAAATTACACAGCGCTAACTAGCACCATAAAATTTGCAAATAGACTGTGCAAATGTTTTTATTTGTGAAATATGACACTTACAGAGCTATTTTTACATTTGAAGCAATTTAATGTTTTGTACAAATACTTATTTGTGCTGTGTGAAGAGAGCAGGCAAGCTATTAGCAATACTAAATAAAGTAAAAGTGGTCCTCATAATCATCAGGCTGCATCAGTTCACTGCTAGACATAGGCCTCACCCATGGAACACCACTCAGCTCGATCGTCAGCTATTTGTCATCCAATCCCTGCCCATTTTCTTAAGAACATTATAGCCCCACCTAGTTTCAACGGCCCATTCACGGCCCGTCTGCCTCAGGCCCCAGTACTACCAGGTACTATCAGTTCTACGACAGATGTGACCACCCCACTGCCACTTCAGCCTAAAATATGTGTTCCTATCAAACAGATTTTATTTTAAATGAGGTGATTTCCATTTCATATAAAAAAAAAATTATCGAAATCTTACTAACTCATCTCACGTTTTCTTAGAAGATACTAAAATAGCATGGTTTCAATAGATGAATGAGTTACATAGACAAAATAAAAAACTTCGGGTCGGTTGGGAGGACTATTATTACTATGGCCCGTATTTATAATCAGCTCTCAAGAGTGACAGCGAGTTTGAGTTTGAATCAGAAATGTCATTTCAGTACAAAACGGCCTGTCAAATCCACACTTAATATCGCTCTCAAACTTGAGATCTCTATATAAATTCGAGCCTAAAACACAATAACCCTAGATAGTAGATACCCCACACAATGACACACGACTCTTTGTAAATGGAATCTCATCTCCCATTCTTTTTCTCTGGAAAACCGCGTATTTTTCATCTGATTTGCTTGAGCGGGATTTGAATTTGGAATAGCGGTCCTTTTCACAGAGTTTTATTAATATGTATGAGTGTGGAATTGCTTGAGAGCTTACCCGTGTAGGGGTAACTGTATTTATGTTGGCATTTCTTAATATAGAAAATACCCTTTCCATGTTTTTAAAAATCAATGCATTGTGTTTTAAAATTGACTTTTAATAAACCAAACGTGGTAATAACTACGGTTTATTCGGATTTTAAAAATAATAAAATATTGTGCAAAGTTTTGATCAAAGTTTTGAAAAATTCAGAATGTGTTTACTTATCCAACTTTAAATATTACGTTTAAAAATAAATTATTGTAAGTACTTGTATGGAAGATAATGTTAAAAAGCTCAATAGCTTTTATACAAAATAATGACCAAAAAAGCGGTTGACTTAGAAAAAAGCAAAGTAAATTGCTGCCTGTAGTCATTATTTTGCATTTACATTATCACAGATTTAGTTTGAAGTATGATGACTAGACACCGCAAATCAACTTTTTGTACAAAATCTCCAATTTATTGGAGTTTAGATAAAGTTTCTAATATAAAAAAAACTGATGATGTACTAAACATTGAAAAACTTACAAGAATTAAGATCTACCTAACTAAGTTTGAAGTGGTTGCGAGGTCTACCCTTATTAAGGTCTGGGGTTGAAATTATGGCGGCAAAAATTTTGTTTGTTCGCCAAATCAGTTAAAAGGAAAATTCGGTTCATTTGGTTCGGTTTTATTATATTGTGTTTGAATAATTGATGTAAAATAAACTCTTTCGACTCGATAATTTAATCGTCTTTGTTGTTTGGTGATAAAGGTTGGTTAAAGGTAAAAAGCCCATCTGCAAACATAGAAATGTTGTGTTTCTGTCACAAAACCATGTCTAGCAGTCTAGGTCAGCAAAACCGGCACATGGGATTTTAGACTTTACTACTTATTTTATTTTTACGTCTTTACAAATTTATACAGTCGATACATTTGGTGCAAAAGGAGCATTCCCTGTAAAGTGAGAGGCCTCAAAGTGCAGGCTTTATTTAGACCCCAGTTTGAGCAAGTTCGCTATATCGTGAACTCTGTCATCTCTGTCCAATAGAAGTGTCAAGATCAAACCTATGTCAAATATAAAATTAATGTAAATATAACTATTCAAAATATTTAAGGTGAAATGCGTTGACAAAACCGAGGCCATTGTTGCCTATAACATCCCGAGAGATGGGTGATAAAAATACAATTTAATGCCAAAACCATTTATAAATTAGCTGCCACAGAGTGCTGTCGCCATGCGGATTTAAGAATTATACAAAAAATATTCTGTACTCTCCTTCTGTGATACTAAAAACGTATTCGAAGTTCAAAGCTTGAGAATATTTTAAGCCTTTGCCACAATAATGACTATGCGCCCATTATATAAATTTTCTTTTGATTGATCTTTTGCATAAAAGCCTATTTATATAAGTATTTTTTGTATAAGAAACGAGGCTCTTTCCATTCACATATTATTTATTTTGTCTGCCAGCATCATCCGATTGGCTAAGAAAGCGATCCAGTAGATGAATAACTTGACCAGCACACTTTTGAATGATTTTTTTAATTAAAAAATCACCTTAACCTCCTGTCTTGTCCCCAGGGTCAGGCAACTCCTCGCTGGAGTCAGCGTTCTGCGCCATGCTGGAGCTGCCCTCCTGGTACCTGTGCGAGCTGAGCAGTCTACTGTTCTTCATCCTGCCAGGGTTGATCATCCTCGCACTGTATGTGCGAATGGGGCTGCGAATTAGGTACGTTATGGGGTATGTATCTTTAGCTATATTTACAGGGTGTAAAAAAAAGGACTGCGTTCCTATAAACCACATGTTCTCCTGATGATACCAAACAACTTTCCCAAAGCACACAAATTTTAGCTCGATAAAATAATTTGTCTTTTCTATACAAAGATGCTCTCCTCATCTGCAATTTTGTACGGACGGAGTTTGAGCTTGTATCAGAAATGACATTTCAGTACAAAACGGCCTGTCAAATCCGTACTTAATATTGCTTTGTATCTTGAGATTGCTTCATAAATATGAGCCTAATTAGCAGCCAGCCCGTCATAAATCAAAATTACTCTTGAACATAATTTAGTGGAACTCTTGCTACAAATGTTATGCTAGAAAATAATTCTACGCTTTAAATAATGGATGATTTGCTTAACCTCAATTGAACCTATTGGAAAACGATTTAAAAGCGAATTAATCTTATTCCACATTAGAATTATTGGAAAACACTAATCCGTGCGTTGTTCACTCCGCATGTATTTTTATAATGCTTGAGCGCAGATTTAGAGTAGGGTAGATTCCGCAACCTGTTCGCAAACAAAACATACCGGGGGTAAGGGACAGCGTACCGAAAACTAAAAGGGGTTGCTTAAAAACAATTTGGCTTTCCTATACAAATTGTCTGACTGAGGTGGTCATTTCGTTTGAGAAAGTCATTTTTTTTTTCATTTTTTGAAAGAATTTCCTACTGATGATTTTTCAGTTTCGTTGACTGAGCAACGGTAGGTACGCTGTCCTTTACACCCGGTATGCACAAACTGATGTGCACGCACTCATGTCGTTCGTGGTGCCTATTCTGATGACTGTTTTGTTGAAATACAGAGCTATTACTCGTTTAACTTTTAAGAGTATTTCCTTGAGAGGCCAGTTGGCCGAGTGATGACGGATGGGAAAAGGGTAGCTACCCGCCTGGTCGGGTGTTGTGTCTAGGGTACCGGAGTCCGACTGGATGAATTCAGAAGTTTTATATATGCAGATCGCAGTGCAAACTTCGATACAGCGTTTCTGGACTGTTGTTTCTTGTTGTGGCGCCATCTAGTGCGCTACAAACTAAATTCCAACAATTATTTTCATCAAATCACGACCAGTATTAAGACAATGTGCGCAATAACAATGGCTGGCGTGGCGTCTTCGTAGATAGAAAAAACTCGCTAGTTTTTCTCGATTTACATACTATCATCATGCGGTATCTATCCTACTCTAAATCTGTGCGCATAGAAATTCAGGTATAGATTTTCAAAAGAATAAATCTGAAAATAATTGTAATGCTTTTGACACCTTCTTGGAAAAATGCCAAACAATATTTTAGCCTAGCCAATATAATTGGGCATCCATTCGTTTGTGTTATTGATATATTATAATGTACTAAAGGATTTGCGCAAGTTTATTTCAAAGAAGAACCAATAAAAAAGGGATAACAGAGATTATTATACCAAAAATAGAAATTTACTTATTAAGAAGCAGATTTCAAAATTTCATTTTATTTTTGTCAGTATTTTTAGTAAAGTTCAAGGTATTTAAAATATAAAAACATGTTTTGTTGGACTCCCATGTACTTGTACGATGTTTTCTCTTAGTGTAAGGATGAAGGGATTACCCTTACCCACAAAAATAACTTTTCTCAACTACAGGCTACACACTCATATCAATCTATCAATATAATACATCAATCTCCTATATCAACATGAATCACTCATTTGACTGGTGACTGCTGACATTATAAGAAGTCTAATTTTTTCATAATACTTTACACTGAACTCTTTCAAGAACTCTCTCACAAATAAACGAGAAAATATTTTGATGAATAGAAATTGAGTTTTTTTTTAAATACTATGCATCAAGAAGGTTTTCTTCCTTGGAATCAGGCCAGGTCGTCCATTTCCGGCTTGGCTTGATTTCTTAAGGTGATTCATACCGGCAAATGGTTGTTTTTAAAAGGATATATCTCCTAAACGAATCAATGGAAAATTCTATAAAAATATACAAGTAAGAAATTTGTTCATGGTCTACAATTTCAACATTTGAAAATATTCTAGTTCATAAATCTTTTAAATGATTTTTGAGTTGAATTTATTTTTTATTTTTCATGGGCTCTTTTAACGTTACTGAAACACACCCTAAGCTATGGCACGCAATTAAATTAACACCCTGTATTATTTATGATAACGATGCGATCTGTTCGCCGTTTCATTATTCAGCAGAAATCAATTAATGGAACAAAAGCTGACCTACATACATAACTACTCTAATCAATCACTCCATAACTTCCGTATCCTGTGTGCAACTTTACCGTTTACCCGATATAAAAAAAGTTGTAAGCCAAAGAGAATTAATATAATGGATGTTCTTATTTGCCCTCCAAACAAAACTACTAAAGATAAAGATCCAACGCGGTAATGCAGCGAGCGTGGGGACCTTTGCGCGAGGATCGACCAGGGGCGGGCTATTTGAGTAGGTTAAGTCTAGTTGTATAAGTCTAGTTTTAAGTGACATTATTGTATTGTAATTTTGACAAAGCTAAATTGTGTTTATTTAAAATATTAATAGTTGGAAGGGAACAATAGGTATAATTCACAATGATAAATTTACAAGATTTTTCTCTTGGTAAGTAATAAACAAGTTATTTAAAATGTTCAAAAAACCCAACTTCGTACTAGAAAGTGAGCTTCAAAATTTTAAATCGCTATAGACCTTAAACGATTTGTCAAAAAGAAAAGTGATATGAGAAAACTCTAATAGATTTTTAAATACCTATTCAATGATACCCCATTCGGCATAGTTTGTCGGCTTTAATTTTTTTTTATTTTATAAAATGGCGTCAGATTGTCGCCATATTGGGTTTTTATCAAAATCATGTCCTCAGTGACACTCGCATGGTAAAGACAAATCGATTGACGTATGAATAATTAAAATCGGCCTACGCGTTTGGTCTCTAGATCGCCACAGAGGATCAAACATACATACTTACATACATACATAGATAGGCTGATACTGATAAACAGATTACCCTCCCTTGCGTTGCGCAGTCGGGTAAAAAGGTCCATTTATCAAAAAAGTAATTACGATGTAAGTAAATAAAATGTAGTTCTGTAGCGCTACAGCAGCGCTACAAACGCCAACCCCTCCACATTAACTGAAGCGCGGTAGTGGCATTAAGTATCTACTAGTTAGCAGCGGTTCACTCGTGCGAGAGTATCGTACATGTAACGAGACTTCTCAGCTACAAAAACGCAGTGAAAACGCCTAAGGATCAGTTTACACCGGAAAGCGACGCAACGCAGCTGCTTGAAAATGCATCTCATTGTACCTGCACATCGCGCGGTGCAACTTGTCACTTCGCGGTACCAAAGAGATGCATCTTCAAGGAACATTACGCCGCGTCGCGTCGCGTATCCAGGTATGAACTGACCCTTAGATTTACCCCATAACAAGCTTATCTGAAATATTATTGTAAAGGCGAGTTCTAAGGGCCTTTTAAAAGACTTTGGAAGTCAATTTAGGGAAATATTAATCGGATTTTGCTTTTAGTGGTTTATAGATCTTTTTAGGTATATTACTATACCCCGCTCGGCCACTCCTGGCAGACGGCGTTACAATTAATTTGCTTACATTTATTATAATTACGAAGATAACTCTTCTGTCTGTTACTTCAGTATATCTATAACCTGTAACAAACCAACAGAAGTAACGGGCATAAATAAATAATTGATAACAGAAAAGATATAAATAAAAGAAATGTGACGCCGTCTGCCAGGAGTGGCCGAGCGCGGTATAGTAGTTGGCACATTAGGTGAGAGGCTTTCACGAGAAAAGAGTTTATTTTTCGTTAAAAGCTTGGTAATAGGCTCAATTTATAGATACTAGCTGCTGAAGCTAAATTTAAGAGACCTTTTGCTTTTAATTGATTTAGATGAGTTAGAGAGTTTAAAAGATGGTAATTTATAAAATAGTATGCCTGAGATTTTTTTTCGCTCCCGGTTCTACTTTAGTTTTCTAGAAATAAAACTCTTGGAATTCAATTTTATCGCAATGGCGCATAACGGAATCTAATACGGATATCTAATAATCTAGGCTGCAGACGACGTTATCGATTTAGAAATTATGATTTTTTTTATTGACAGATAAGTATTTAAAATGGGCGGATGAAACTTACTGCACCGAGCCCAAATAATGGAATTTGGACAAGCGAGTGATGATGATGATAGATTAGATATACAGGGTGTAAAAAAAAGTACTGCGTTCCTTTTAACTACATGTTTTACTGATGATACCAAACAACTTTCCCAAAGCTCAAACATTTTACCTCGAGTACCACCGGTGGTACTAGTGGGGCATATAATACCACCGAGAAGTAGTGGAGGTACTAGTGGGACATCTACATGTCCCAGTAGTACCACCACTGATTTGAGAAGTCACTACCGCTCTCTAGTACCACCGAGTTGTTTGTAGTAGTGCTAATTTATTAGTAAACGCCGTAATAAAACACTTCCTTTTAAATACTACCTAATAATGACATAAGTTGATCAAGTTCTGAAAGTCTATTTTTGAATAACTCATCGCATACGAAATTCGCATGTCAATGTCACTCAACTGATTCAAAAATACGTCTTCTGTAACTATTCACTATAAAAGTTACGAGACTGCCCAGTAATTTATCATTTCTTCACAATTTACAGCTGTTTGTTCCCACATGTTAAGCTAAACGATATCCAACAAAGATGGGCGACTGCGACGATGGTAGCGGCAAACTTCAGAAACTTCATCGCTTTGAAGGATCATAATATTCTCGAACTATATTCTACTGTATCCCGTCGTGTGTTTAGATTAAGCCAAATTTTTGAAGTGAAACTTCTTTAGGCGCGTTGAGAGTAAAATTTCAAGGTCGGGTGACGGAAATACTTCACGACAGCCCTGGCTTATCCACTAGGCTGAGTAGGCTTAAGCCTAGGGCGGCAGATTTTGGGGGGCGGCAAAATTCGCCAAAAATAAATAAATAATAGTTTCTGGCTGAAATCAAAACCCTAATAGTGTATATTTTATCATTATTATTGTGTTATATGTAATAATATTGGTTGTCTTACACCCATGTCGAAAACAGTCTGCGACATTTTTATGTATTCGAGCTTGTCGTCAAGTCATCAGTTCGACGACAAACGACGACAACCGCATATACAATTGACGACATCCGACGACAGGTTCGGATGTAAGACTGTTTGCGACATAGGTGTGGGTGGGACCACCTAATACTATACCTTCAGGCCAGGCCAAAAAAAAAAAAACGGCTGAGGTGAAGCCGGATGGGATGGGTTGAGGGGGCGGCAAAATTTGAATAGCCTACAGGCGGCAAATGTGCTAAGACGGCCCTGCTTCACGATGGGGGACGGAAGTCGAGATGTCAAAAATGTCAAAGAAGTTTCACTTCATCACGTGTGCTCGGCACACACGCTCTTTTTTCATAGTAGCTTAGGAATAAGTACTCCACAGATAAAATATATAGATATATATTTTTAAATTTAGTTTTTCCTGGCAGAAAATATTTGTCATAATGTTTGGTTTTGACTCAACGCACGGTCACCGAGGCATAGTTACGTCCTAACGCATGTTAGTGACTTCAAGGATATCTATTTCAATCTCACTCTTAGGCCCGTATTTATAATCAGCTCTCAAGAGTGACAGCGACTTTGAGTTCGTATCTGATATGTCATTTCAGTACAAAACGACCTGTCAAATCCATACTTAATATTGCTCTCAATTTTGAGATCTCTTTATAAATACGAGCCTAAAAGTCTGTTATACTCTTATCATATACAAAACAGAACTAAGTAGAATTGCGATGCAGAGGACATCACACGAACCAGAAATTCCGAGCCAGTTGGAATAGTTAGCAGTAAACACTTGGGTCAAATAGTTGTTAGTTGGCATGTTAAACTTTCCGAGTTGGCAAATGTTGTGTGGTTTACATGATTTCATTCGCACTGTCGCACACATGCCCATTTTTCATCCCTTAGGATGATATTCATTAATGTAATGTAGCCAGGTTTAAGTTTCGTTACCCTTTTAATAAAATTTAATCATATTTATTTATATAGGGTGTAAAAAAAATGTCGACCATATTTTAGGGTGTGATTCTACTCATGAAACTGAACAACTTTGCCCAAGGAACATGGGTCGATTTTTCTTTTTAAAAATTGGCCTTCCCATACAAAATTGATTCGAGCCGCTGACACCATTTGTATGGAAGGACCAATTGTTTTTTTCGTATTTCGACCTATGTTCCTTGGGGAAAGTTGTTCAGTTTCATTGGTAGAATCACATCCTAAAATATGGTCAGCTATTTTTTTTCCTCCCGGTATAATGATTGTAAAAGTTCTAATTTCACGAAAAAGAATAATGAACACTGTGATAAATTAGTTGACTTTCCGCATTAGTTCTGAGTACTAAGTAGATTAGCACAGAACGACCATTTTCTCAGAAAAGTCAAATTTATCTTTTTACATCAAAAGCTTTGTTCTTACAAATGATAAGAGACGTACTTCGGACAGATGCAATTAAGAAAGAAAAGGGGGCCAATTATTTTTCGCAAGGCTGTCTTTCGTATAACAAGATATATAAATAACTGGTAGGTAACAAGCCCAGTTTCATAATCTCAAGTTTTTAACCGCTTCTTTGCTCTACAACGTGTAACAGAAAGGGTATATGCATCGAGAAATGTGTGAAGACTGTCAGGCGCTACGGTGTAAACATAATCATCTCTGTTATAACAAAATCACTAAAAATACTTAAACTGTTCTTTACAACCTTTGAAAGTTATAATTCTTTGAGTAGTGACGTAACTCGCAAGTGAAAATGTTTGTGATAATTTCTGTTTGAGTATAGTGCATCAATTTTTGTGATAAACAATACGGCGATCTATTTCAACAAATCGCTACAAATAGAGGACAAATGATAAATATTTTAACGCAGTGAGTACAATCAAAGTACATTTTAAACGAGACATTATGATTAAAGTTAATTGAAAGTGTTAATTTTGAATTTCCGTATTGCAACGTATTTGTTTTGGTCAAACAACAAAGGGTTGACCTTTGGACCCATGAGTAACATAGCCGCCAGTGAGGAGAGTAAAAGCGCCTGTTAAAAATTGGAGAGCAATTGTTATCTACGGTGTTAACATCGCCTTATAAGTTGAGTAGAGCAAAAACTATTGCGATATTTGATATACTATTTCAATTATGGATAGTCCTCCAAAAAGGAATAGAACAGCCAGAAAAATGGTAATTAAAAGCTATGATGACTCATTTGTTCCTGTTGGACGAGAAATCCCAGAACCACTGCCTAACTTAGACTTGTATACTAGTGAAGCGCAAATAATTCTACTAAAAGACGAAGTAAATAATTTGAAAACCAAACTAAAGACAACTGACACGCTAGCGGATAAGCTGCTGCGAGAAGTAGCAGATTTAAAAGACCAATTGTGCAGCCAAGAAAGAATTAGTAATAGCCTAAAGCGAATCTGTTTAGATACTCCAGCGAAAAAATCACCTCAAAGATTTATTGAATATTCGTCACAAGTAGTCGAAAAAAATGCATCAAGAACACCGATACAGCAACGCAAAAATATCTTACAGGATAACGACTCATTAAGTGAAACAATCCCTAAGCAATTAAATAGCCAATCAACACAGACTGAGGATATAACTAGCAACCCTAAGGCACCCATTTACCAAACTAACACATTGAAGCAATGTAGGAAAAGTATCAAAAAACAGAGACAAAAGATAAGTAAATTATTGAAGCGTATTTCTGTACTAAAGATAGAGAATGAAACGATATTAAATAAAATACTTACATTAACCAACAGGAACTTGGAAAATAAAAGTCAAAACTTGCATACGATAGTTGAACAACTACCAGATAAATTGCAGACAAACATTTCCTCGTCTGTTCAAATTAACCAAGGATCACAAGATTGTGTTTATGGAAAATCCACTGGTGCATCTACGCCTATTACACAGAAACTGACATCATCAACGCCAAAGCAAACTTTGACAAGTAACACCTCGGAATCAGCTTCCAATACGCAGAATAGACAAATACAAATAAATGCATCGACTCACAACTCCTTTGACCCTCTACCACTTGAAGATGACGATCTCAAGAAGATAGAACAGATGTCAATTTATTCACCAAAATCAAATAGCATGCCGGAAAATACCACAAACAAGAATAACCACCATGACTTACACTTACAAACAATCTATACAAATATAAAGAAACTTCAAAAAGAAATAACTGGAACACTTTATGACCTGCGGAAATTGACGTCAACTATAGCTGAACACGCTGATGAGAGCTTTCTAACGTTATCGTCAGCTAGCAAAGGAGACACAAGTACGAGTGATGAGAGCTTTCTTACATTATCGTTAGCTAGCGAAGTAGATACAAGTACTGGTGATGAGAGCTTTCTAACATTATCATCAGCTAGCGAAGGGGACACAAGAACTGGTGAGGAGAGTTCTCTAACATTATCATCAGCTAGCGAAGGAGACACAAGTACTGGTGAGGAGAGTTTTCTAACACTATCGTTAGCTACCAAAGGAGACACAAGTACTGGGTCTGAAACTACTCGTAAAGACAAGTCATATGTAACCTACGAAAATAAATCTAAAAACAAAATGTGTGTAGTGAGCTCAAACGGTCACAATGACATTCTACGTGTCGTAGAGGACACCTTCGAAAAAGATTACCATTTTTGCCATTTTCTATATAGGCACTCTGATATCCTAAAGTTAATTCACAAGATAGAGACTATAATAAAGGACTATACAATTAACGACTTTTGTATAATTTTAGTAGGTGAAGAAGATTTTTTTTCTACAAACTACTATGCGGACATCATAAGACAAATCCAAATAGAGCTATGTGAATTAAATTATACAAATATTATATTATGCTCACCTACATTCAAGCTTGCAAACAATTGTAACATATTCAACTCACGAGTAGAATTATTTAATAATAAATTGTATTTGGACAACATGAAATACGAATATGCTTATGTAGTGGACTCAAATGAATTTTTAGAGTATGATTATTCTATGTTTGATAAACGCACAGGTAGAGTAAATAATTATGGAATGAAATGTATTTTTGCTAAATCTATTTATAAGAAAGTAAATGAAATTGCGCTGTATTACAAGAACCAGTTTTTTCGTTAGTAGTGAGGAGATTGTGATGCCAACTC
>JARACY010003394.1:0-33565 GCA_029255725.1 Scrobipalpa atriplicella
CCACAAAGGAATAAATTAAATAGTAGATTCATAGACTAGGGTGGAAGAGAATCAATTCCCGAGGTAGTTAGACGCCCGAGCGCAGCGAGGGCGGCTATAGTCCGAGAGGAATTGATTCTTCTACCCGTGGCAATGACTCTACTTTTCATTTAGAATATGAGGAAAATAAAACTAGTTGTTAATACAAACTAAGTATTTATTGTTAATAAAGATGCTGTCAAATTATGAAATTTTTTCAAATCTACATCGTGTTTTACATTAAGTGTACTCTTGAGCATTGAATATCGGCTCCACACCGTTGAAGGCTGTAATTTTCCAGACAGTCCATTAAAATATGCAAGAAATACACTTTCGGAAAACGATTTTATATCCTTGTCTTCTCGCCATTTCATAAAATCATTGTATGTGTTTAAATATCTTTCTTTTGATATTTCTGGCAAAAGATTTTCTATGACACAATTTGCCTCGTCTATAATTGAATCTGGTGTCAATATATCGCTTGAACTCATTTTTAATACCTACTTATTTAGCACAAAATATCGCACAAAAGTCCGTCTCAGATACATAAAAGAACAGATTTTACTATCCCGCCAATTTGTGTTGACTTTTTAATTATTATTTTTTAATTTTGTCGCGGCACTCGCATCGCAAGTTTGCGCTAAATTCACACTGGCCAGTGACACTAGCTGGTTAAAAAGTCACGACATTTCATAAAGTTTTTTTTTTTAATATGAAAAAAAGTCTTCACAGCTGACAGCAATTCAAGCAGTTCTATTTTTAAAGTTCATTCCCGCCCTAGGGTGGGGATGAAATTTGTATGAGTTATTCCTTCCCTGTGAAAGGAAAGCAGCATCTTCCACCCAATAGTCAGATCAAAACAACACTACTTTCCGAGTATGAGAAATGAAAAATAAATTTTTATTATCTAGTACAGTTTTCGTATTTATAGAATTCAATTTAGGCTGGTTTTAAAACAAATCCCCAGTTTCTAGCGAAATATTGACACCAGATTCAATTATAGACGAGGCAAATTGTGTCATAGAAAATCTTTTGCCAGAAATATCAAAAGAAAGATATTTAAACACATACAATGATTTTATGAAATGGCGAGAAGACAAGGATATAAAATCGTTTTCCGAAAGTGTATTTCTTGCATATTTTAATGGACTGTCTGGAAAATTACAGCCTTCAACGGTGTGGAGCCGATATTCAATGCTCAAGAGTACACTTAATGTAAAACACGATGTAGATTTGAAAAAATTTCATAATTTGACAGCATCTTTATTAACAATAAATACTTAGTTTGTATTAACAACTAGTTTTATTTTCCTCATATTCTAAATGAAAAGTAGAGTCATTGCCACGGGTAGAAGAATCAATTCCTCTCGGACTATAGCCGCCCTCGCTGCGCTCGGGCGTCTAACTACCTCGGGAATTGATTCTCTTCCACCCTAGTCTATGAATCTACTATTTAATTTATTCCTTTGTGGTTATTGCGCGCGTAGCAACGCGCTTGCTGTTTTATGCTGCGCTATGTCACGGCGAATGGGCGCTTTTCCACTAGACGGCACGTCAACGGCAACGGCAACGGCACGGTACCGTCGACGATATCGTAGGTGAGATAATGTATGAAAATCAATGAAATTATATGACACGCTTTTCCACTTGACGGCACGGCACCGTCACGGCATGTCATCGATTCCCATAGATATTGTCACGTGATCTCGCCGTGCCGTCGCCGTTGCCGTTGACGTGATGTCTAGTGGAAAAGCGCCCATTGTGCGTCGTCCCTCGGCCACGAAAATAATGCATAATTATAAATATTTTTCGATACAACTTATAAAGCTTATTTTTGAAAATGCTTTTGGCTTAATGAAAAGAGGAAAATCAGAAGCTTACTGTTTAAAATATTTTAAATGCCTTACCTGAATGAAAGTCACGAACAAATGTTCCAAACTTATTAACTCTCAGAAATAAAATAGAATAGAAATGAAAAGGTTCCCTTGTTTCGCAGCAGGTGTGCATTTTTAGCTTTATACTCTGTATTTACGAGTGCCACGTGAAAGCGTCATAAACTAGCATTAATAAGGAATTGTGTACAAAAAGTTTAGATGGAAAACTCAGGGAAGTCCAATAAAAATGAAATGCGTCGCGTCTTTGACGTGCACATTTTTAGTAGAGGGCATGACGATTTTTTATTATGATCAAGTTAAAAATTCTTGCTACGTTAACAATAGTAGATTCATAGACTAGGGTGAAAGAGAATCAATTCCCGAGGTAGTTAGACGCCCGAGCGCAGCGAGGGCGGCTATAGTCCGAGAGGAATTGATTCTTCTACCCGTGGCAATGACTCTACTTTTCATTTAGAATATGAGGAAAATAAAACTAGTTGTTAATACAAACTAAGTATTTTACTATCCGCCAATTTGTGTTGACTTTTTAATTATTATTTTTTAATTTTGTCGCGGCACTCGCATCGCAAGTTTGCGCTAAATTCACACTGGCCAGTGACACTAGCTGGTTAAAAAGTCACGACATTTCATAAAGTTTTTTTTTTTAATATGAAAAAAAGTCTTCACAGCTGACAGCAATTCAAGCAGTTCTATTTTTAAAGTTCATTCCCGCCCTAGGGTGGGGATGAAGTTTGTATGAGTTATTCCTTCCCTGTGAAAGGAAAGCAGCATCTTCCACCCAATAGTCAGATCAAAACAACACTACTTTCCGAGTATGAGAAATGAAAAGTTTTTTTCTGTTGTATAATGATGTAGGCTAGATAAGATAAGATAAGAAGATAAGACTAACTAACTATGATTAACATACATACATACATACAAAAATCACGCCTTTATCCCTAGAGGGGTAGGCAGAGCAAAAACGACCTAAACAAAAGTCGTTCCGCCACGTCTGACAAGTTTTAAGGGTTATTACAGATATTTATGTTTATTGGTATAGTGACAGGTTGTCAGCCCATCGCCTATAAATTGCAATACACTTAAGCCCTCGAATCCCTTGGCTAGTTTTTACAGCATGCCCGGGAGGAGATGCAGCTGGCACATTCTATGTTTTTCTATCGCTCCCAGTCCAGCATGGAAGTATGAACTATGATTAATTTTTATTTTTATTTTGAGTTCTGTCGAAATTTATTATTAGGTATTCTACAAAAAGAAACAGAATTTAAAAGAACATAGTATTGCTATGGATACTCACAACATTCATTAAGATTTCTTTACAGGCCTAACGTAATTTTGATATAAATATTTTTAAATTAAGGTTTGTTTGTTACCAACTCTTTCTTTTTTAATTTGTCGTTAGACCCTCATCTCACAAATAATGGGTGTAAGAACGAAAACGGACATGAATTCACTGAACAAACAAAGGCTCGTAATTATAAAGCTATCTCAAGATTGAGAGCAATATTGAGTGCGGATTTGACAGGTGATTTTGTACTGGAATGACGTTTCTGATACGAACTCAAAATCGCTGTCACTCTTGAAAGCTGTTTATAAATACGGGCCTAAATAAACAGGTCCTGGTTTTGTAGAGAGAGAGCAAACGTAATTATAACAAATGAAAGCAAAGAGAAAAACTTTTAACGTAGACGTTGTTTTACGAAAGGCTTTTACTGGTGCTATGAAATAGTTATAATATACAATGGTAGCAATTCAGCGTTGCAAAAAACACGACTTAACTTATATAAATCTACTATACCTGTCATTTTCTATCATGAGAGAACAGATAGGGACGGCAATAATATCAAACACATGAACCGGCACGCGGTAATTCGCCACAGTATGTTTTGACCAATTTATACTACTTATTTATGCTGCTGGACTGGGAGTGATAGAAAAACATAGAATGTGCCAGCTGCATCTCCTCCCGGGTATGCTGTAAAAACCAGCCAAGGGATTCGAGGGTTTTAATGTATTGCAATTTAGGCGATGGGCTGACAACCTGTCACTATAGCAATACACATGACCATCTGAATTAACCCTCAAAACTTGTCAGACGTGGCGGAACGACCTTTCGGTCGTTTTCGCTCTGCCTACATTAGGGATAAAATCGTGATTTATGTATGTATGTATTTATCGTATGGCATTATTTGCTGCGAGGTCCAGAGGACAGGTGCAGCAGCCCGTTTTTCTTGCACTTTTAGCACCGCACGGGGTCACGTGTAGGGTTTTTAAGGTAGTTCCTACGGACGTGGAGCAACATCGACCAGTAACGACCACTATTAGAAACAGTGACCGGGACCGACGGCTTAACGTGCCCTCCGGAGCACGGAATCCGTTTTCTTACAGACAATCAGGTGGATTCAGCCTGCATTGTCCTAACCAAACTGGAAAAAAACCTCACAAGGTGATAAATAGACAAATAGACAATTTGTGTTCCCCCCCTGGGAATCGAACCCAGGTCTGGATCGTGAGCCCATGGCTCAGACCACTAGACCACGGAGACAGTTGCACTACTGCTCCACATTACATTACCCACCCTACTTGTACTTTACTTAATCCTGCTGTCGAGATTTCTTTCTTTAGCCGGCTGAAGATTTTTCCCGGGATGAAAGGTTCTCATTAGGCTTATAAAAGACTAGCCAGGTGATGGGGCTTCGTTTGTAGGTCAGTTTAATAAAATATACAGGGACTATAGGTATTATTAGGTAATGTAAAAGTGTATTTGTTTGTGATTTGTCCTTGTACCATATTTTACAGAACGAGTTACTAGATCAAAACTGAACAATTAACAAAAGACAAAAGAATAAAAAATATATAAAAATCACCGACACTGCGAATTTAGGCCCGTATTTATAAACAGCACTCAAGAGTGACAGCTAGTTTGAGTTCGTATCAGAAATGTCATTCCAGTGCAAAACTAACTGTCAAATCCGCACTCAATATTGCTCTCAATCTTGAGATCGCTTTATAAATACGAGCCTTAGACACGATATTGCCGAAACGAAGAAAAACAACGAGAAGAAAAGGTTCTAAGCTTGTCCTTCACAAGTAGCTTTGTTTTATCCAATGTTTCTTGGGATAGTTGTGTGTCTGTTACATTACATATCAAGTTTTGAGTCTGTATCCCTAGTAAAAAGTCACCTTGTATGCCTAGTTTCGTGATCCATTGGACGCTTTTCCACTAGACGGCACGTCAACGGCAACGGCGACGGCACGGTACCGTCGACGATAACGTAGGTGAGATAATGTATGAAAATCAATGAAATTATACGACACGCTTTTCCACTTGCCGGCACGGCACCGTCACGGCATGTCATCGATTCCCATATTGTCACGTGATCGTCACCGTGCCGTCGCCGTTGCCGTTGACGTGCCGTCTAGTGGAAAAGCGCCCATTTGTGGGCTTTTAGAGTATTAACAGCTTTACCGCGAGCAACGGCGAGGGAAACACACTGTTACTAGCTACGGCGTAGTAAAACATAGTAGGCAGTATCTAGTTACAAACTCTACGGCGGCCGTGATGCTTTTTAAACTCCAACAAAAGTAGGCATTGGCCTCGATTCGAAAACTACACCAGATTTGAAAACGAAACCATCCGGGCTACTCTCGTTACTATATAAGTATTCAATTTTTTTTTATAAAATGGGACACTGTACAATTATTGTATCATGTACACAAACTATAATCTTTCGGGGGTAGGTAAATTATCAACTGAATTCATTAATATAGTAATATTGTATTAAGATGCTCAGCAATATTTTCAGCGTCCACCTGAAAAAATATGGCTTCATAAAATATTTCGTCGAGTGTACGTACAGTAAGCGCAACAGATAACTGTTGCGCGCTGCACTTGGGGGCCCGTGGGGTTGCCAGCCTCTACCATTTTACCCTTCTTTTGGGGACATTTCTGTTGGAGACTTAGTTTGTCATATTTAACAAATATGAAGAAATGTATAAAGCATTCAAGTGATTGCATTTTTTATGCCTTTTCATATTAAAAAAAGTAATCATAAAGTTAAGTTATCAATCATTGTACGAGCCTACTCGACATTATTATAATTTCTATGTATTTGCGTTAGCTACGTCATACAAACACTTATTTAGCAATATATGCATTTTCCTTGTATCAATACTTTTTACCTTTAGTGTGCAATATACGCTCTACGGAACCGGACCACATTTCTTTTCTTTAACATTTCCGCTCCGTATTACCAACAAATACAGTTCATCTTAACAATATAACTAAGGTGAAGGATTCTGCTCCTTCATTTATGGTCCTTCGAGCCGGATCTCGGCTGGGACAGGACACAATCAGTTCGCGATCCGCGAGTTATAGAAGTGTGACACGTGTGATTGTAATTCGAGCTTCGGTAGCGAATCGGTCGGACTGGCCTCCCACCAGCGGGTCTCACCAGTTCGATTGAGAGGGATCATCGCACATACCGCAGTGAGATTGCGATTACGCGCATCTAACAACAGTTACAACTACAAGCTAACAATTACAAGCTAACAACTACAAGCTAACAACTACAAGCTAACAACTACAGCTATGGACGCTAAGGAGGTGGATACATTACTTCAGCACCAGCGGATCATCGCTGAAACGATCGACAAAATTGAAGTCAATTTCAAAAAGGACTCCAAGGATCGGAAAACTGCTGACTACCTGAAAAAGCGGTTGGACTCACTTCAATCTATGTGGACTAACTTCCAGGTAAACCATCAAAGGCTTTCCACGTTGGAAGACAAGGCAGGTGAATACTTTACATCTAACGCATATGAGAAACTTAAAACTCAACACGATAGAATACAACAACTTTTGGAAACATACGTACCTGTCATCGTGGCAACCGAGAATCGTGGTGTGATGTCGAAGTCAGACGAGCTGATACAACTTCAACGTACCAACTTTAGGGCTTTATCCAGAATTGTGCGAAACATCAACATAAACAACATTACCGAAAAATGGGAGCTGGAAGACAAACTGAAGACATTACAGTCCCGTTGGAAGGTGATCGACGACACGCACTGGGAAATTGACAATCTTCTTATCGATTCGAATATCGAGTACGAACAGGACTACAACAAGTATGAAAATATATTCGAAAAGACTAAGAGAGAGTTAAATCTTAAGTTGAACTCCACTTCGCATCAGCACCAATCCGTTCCCAAGATTGAAATACCTACTTTTTCCGGAAATTATGCACAGTGGCCAACATTCATGGACCTCTACTGTGAGGCTATCCACAACAACAACTCCATAACAAGGGCCCAGAAGATGCAGCATCTGAAGGGGAAACTTAGAGGTGAAGCTGAGCGCATCGTACAACATCTCCACGTGTCGGCTGAAAACTACGATGCCTGTTGGGACATTCTCACCCATCGCTATAACAACATACAGTTGCTTTTTACTAAGCAAATACAAACCTTCATGAATCAACCGAATGTGCAACAAAACGCCGCCGACCTCAAGCGGTTATATGATACCTCTATGGAAACAATTAATGCTATACATAACCTGGGTATCGACGTGTCCACGTGGGATCCAATTCTCGTACACATTATAACAACGAAGTTGGATTCCGGAACCTACGCTGACTACATGGAAACTCGAAAGGCACCGAGGGATTTGCCAGATTTCAATGAATTTATGAGCTTTCTAGAAAACAAGTTTACAGCTCTAGAACCTCTTAACAAAAAACAGACGGTGAACCCTATCAAGCCTAAACCTACATTTACAAGGGAGTCCACACAATTACAGCCAGCGCGGGACATTCAGTACAACGCAGACAAATACAAGCGTTTTCAACTTAAAGCTTATCACGCCAACATGGAGCGGAATTGTCCAGTATGCAAAACTGGCCACCTTTTGATACATTGCAAACAATTTCAAGAAATGTCACCGGAAACCAAGCTGTCGACATTTACGCAATTGAAAATTTGCAAAAATTGTTTATACTCACACAACGGAAAACAATGCAATTCAATTAAAAGGTGCAGAGTATGCAATGAAGCTCACCACACAACATTGCATGATATGCTACGTGATTCTAGAAGTTCGACGTCATCGGGTCAACGTTCAAGTAACATGAACGCAGCTACAAACAAACCTACCTATTCGCCGAGAAATGTGAACCACGTTTCAGGAAACTTCAAGGAAGTTTTAATCTCGACGGTTCTACTAAAAGTTAGAGCTGCGGATGGCGAATATGTTTTGCTAAGATGTCTTCTAGATCCATGTTCGCAAGCAAATCTTATAAGTGAGAGCACAGTACAGAGACTTGGACTACAAAGATGTCATGAAAATGCAACAATTAGCGGAATCGGGTCTGGAAAGCCTAGCCACAGCAATGGGAGTGTAGAACTGGACTGCAAATCAGTCGATGGCAACTATCAATTCTACGCAGACGCATTAGTGATGCCAAAACTTTCCAAAAATCTGCCAAACTACACATTTGAACAAGATTGGCCACACATACAACATATTAAGCTCGCAGACCCTGATTTCAACATATCAAGACCAGTGGACATCCTACTTGATGCAGGCGTTTACGCCGAAGTAGCCATGAGCGGCCAATTAAGAGGTCCCCCCAATACGCCCCTGGCACAACAAACACAATTAGGCTGGGTGCTAATGGGCAACATGCGTACATTCAACTGTCACGCACTAATTCACAACCTGGATGAAATTTCGCAGTTTTGGGAAACTGAAGAAATCTCCGAGCCAATTAACAACATGACGGCAGACGATCAGTATTGCGAAACACTTTATGTCAATACAACGACAAGACATGAAGATGGGCGATACGAAGTAAAATTACCCATGAAACCAAACTTTGAAAAGGACCTAGGCGCATCCAAGCCGCAAGCAGTGGCACAATTCAAGCAACTTGAAAAACGCATGGCCAAAAACAAAGTTTTAGCTGACGGCTACAAGAATTTCATTGATGAGTATATAGCGTTGGGACATATGAAAAAGTGTACAGAACCACGCGAACCCAGCTGCTACTTACCTTATCACGGTGTATACAGACCTGAATCAACAACAACACAGACTCGACTAGTATACAACGCCGCGTCTAAAACCTCTTCGGGCCGTTCTCTAAATCAATTAATGGAATGCGGTCCCAACTTACAACAAGATTTGCAATCCCTGCTTTTACGTTGGAGGGGTTTTGAATTCGTATACACAGCTGACATAGAAAAATTCTTTAGACAAATTCTTGTAAAAGAAGAAGACCAGCATCTGCAAAAGATCGTATGGCGGGAAGCTGCCACGGATCCGATTACCGATTACTTGCTATTAACTATCACCTATGGCACAATCGCAGCGCCTTGGTTGAGTATGCGTACGATCAAACAGCTAGTCATGGATGATGGCCATCACTATCCCCTTGCCGCAGATATCCTGAATAATCAACTATACGTCGATGACTTACTGGGCGGAAGCAACAGTATCTCTGAAGCATTAGAAGCACAACAACAATTGATCGACCTTCTCAAGGGCGGTGGATTCAACTTACGCAAGTGGGCCAGTAACAGTCCATCTCTGCTGAAAAGCCTACCTCAAGATCTTATAAGCCAGAAAATGATAGATTTCAAACAAGCAGAAACAAACAAAACACTGGGTATCACATGGAATCCCTATACGGATCAGTTTACATTCAAACAAACGCCATTTAGCAACAAACGTGACGTCATGACAAAGCGCACACTGCTGTCCGATATGTCAAAGTTATATGATCCACTCGGCTGGCTGGCTCCTGTTACAGTAAAAGCAAAACTAATTTTCCAACAAGCCTGGACAACAACTATGAACTGGGATGACCCGCTTCCCGAACAATTACATAAGGAATGGGAAAAATTTCGTCAAGAACTCGATTGCATACACAGCATAACAATACCTCGATGGATAGGCAACATACAAAAGCCAGTTGAGGTGCACGGTTTCTGCGACGCGTCGGAAAATGCTTACGGCTGCGTTATTTACTGCAAATCATCCGACGAAAAGGGTCAACCTGTCATCAGACTGATAGCCGCTAAAACAAAGTTAGCTCCTTTAAAAAAGCCAGTATCGCTGCCGCGATTAGAACTATGCGGCGCGCTACTCTTGTCTAGACTTATGAAAAAAGTCATAGATGCAATGAAACAGACAGTCACTATATATGGATGGACCGACTCGATGGTGGTGTTGGGATGGCTACAAGGCGACGTTAGCCGTTGGAAGACTTTTATCGCCAACAGAGTAACCCAAATAACAGAGAACATGAAATCAAACTGCTGGAGACATGTCAAATCGGAGGATAATCCAGCGGATTGTGCGAGCAGAGGTCTATACCCCTCCCACATAATCAATCATCCGTTGTGGTGGGAGGCCCCATCTTGGTTGAAAAATGACAACTTACCACCAACGAGCACGTTCATTACAACAGAAGAGGAGAAGAAGAAAAAGCTAGTTGCTGCAGTACAAACAAAAACAACATCATTTTTTGAAGAATTTCTAGCAAGGCATAGCTCTATGGCCCATGCAACCCGAGTACTAAGTTGGGTGATGCGATTCATAAACAATACACGCGACAAACAACAAGCCAAGAGAACTTCGCATTTAACAACTGCTGACATAGAGCTCGCACAAAAAATTATTATAAGGAACATACAGCATAATAACTTTGAAGACGACATTGCACAATTACAAAAACACAACAGAGTGCGATCTTCAAGCAAAATTTTGAACTTATGTCCATTTTTGGATAAAGACGGCTTGCTTCGTGTTAAGGGGAGGCTGACACATGCAAATTTGGATCAATCTCAAAAACACCCGATGATCATACCCAACAACCACAAGCTGACGGAACTTTTGATTGAACAAGCCCACAAAAGAACTCTTCACGGCGGTGCCAGGCTTACACTTGCCTACTTACGCAACAGCTATTGGATACTTGGAGGAATGAAGACAGTCAAAAAACACCTCGTGAAGTGCATCACGTGTCTACGTTTCAAAACACAAAGTAGCACACAACAAATGGCAGATCTTCCAAAGCCCCGTGTTACACCCTCACGTGCTTTTACCCATCTGGGGGTGGACTTTACTGGAAGTGTTGAAGTGAAAGCTAACAAGGGCAGAGGCATCAAAACATTGAAAGCTTACATTGTCGTCTTCATTTGCCTCTGTACGAAGGCTCTCTACCTGGACCTCGTGTCAGATCTCAGCACACCCACATTCTTAGCTGCACTGAAACGTCTTTGCGCGCGCCGTGGAACGCCAAAACACATCTACAGTGACAACGGCACAAACTTCGTCGGCGCAGCAAGAGTACTAGCCAAAGAAAAGCAAGAGGCACTGAAACATTTCATGAACACTGATCTACTTACCGAACTGGCACAACTTGGTATCGAGTGGCATTTTAACGCCCCGGCCTGGCCGACAGCTGGAGGCTTATGGGAAGCTGCGGTCAAAAGTATGAAGCACCATCTCAAGCGCGTCCTTGGCGAACAAAAGTTAACCTACGAAGAGTTTACCACATTACTAGTACAGATCGAAGGTTGCCTCAACTCACGACCACTCGTTGCGTTGACAAATGACACCGATGACATTAACGTCCTAACACCTGGCCACTTTCTTATCGGTGACTCGGTATTGGCACCACCTTTATCTTCTGACGCAGACAACACAAGCTTAACGACAAGATGGCGATTGACAGAAAATATGTTCAAAGATTTTTGGAAAAGGTGGTCCAAAGATTACCTTCAGACACTGCAAGTTCGAGGCAAATGGCACAAACAAAGTAGAAACATCGAAATCGGAGACGTCGTATTGGTAAAAGAAGATCAATTACCACCGGCAAAATGGCTCATGGGTCGAGTAACAGACACCCATCCTGGTAGCGACGGTCTGGTGCGAGTTGTAACTTTAAAAACAAAGGCAAGCACTATGAAGAGGCCAATAACAAAACTTTTACGCCTACCAGTTGAACAACAATCCAACTCGGACCAACAACTAACAGATACATCAAATGAGCCGCAACAACAACCCCGACAACAAAGACCAAAACAGTCCATGTTCATCAAATGCCTAAGCACGCTTCTACTCATCATGACATGCATAACACCGTCCACTCAGCAAATTGCCAACGTGACTGCACTTGACCCCGGAAAGTTTGTTTACTTCGACAAAATATCGGATATGCAGATTATCCAAGATGACTGGAAAATGGTTGTTTATTACAACATGTCAACTTATTGGCAAAGCCTGAATAACATAGAAAAATACGTCAATCATCTCGATAGTCTCTGCAAGCAGGAAGTTGCATATCAAGCCATAGCATCTCAATTTCATCACGAGCTAAATGAGCTGAGACACTACAATGATGTACTACAAACAGAACATGGACGGCGTGTAAAGCGAGGATTGATAGACGGCGTTGGATATGTAGCTAATTCACTTTTCGGCATACTCGATGACCGTTTTGCTGAGAAGTACAATTCCGACATCAAAAAATTGCAAGACAACGAAAACCACTTGTTGAACTTATACAAACAACATACATCGATTATAGAAGGCGCATACAATCTATTGAAAAGAAACGAAGAGGTGATGAACAAACAGTTTTCTTCTATAAATCAACATCTGATGGAGACAGAAAAACAAGTGAAACAAGACTATCAAAACAACGTGTACATCACTGCGACCGCCCTCGCCGCGAATATGATAGTTTCAAACTTACGTAACGTACAACAGCTGTTACTTGAACTTGTTACCGACGTTCGGAACGGGCGAGTGGACACGCACCTTTTGAAACCTGATGAGTTCGAAGCACAAATGAACATCATTTCGGGACAACTTCCCAGTGGATTATCTTTACCGTGTGTCAACAGTTACGGATGCATTCGTTTGATGTACAAAGTCTCTAGAGTACACGTCAGACTTACAGAAGACTTCTTACTATTTGAAGTAAGGATACCACTTGTTGCAGCTGATCAATATGAGCTTTCTCGTATACTACCTATACGTAAACAACAAGGATCAAATTTAATAAGCATCGTTCCTACAACACAATATTTGGCGGTCAACCTAAGAAAGGATCTTATCATACCGATAACAACTGATGATATGTCAACATGCGTGCAATCCCATGAACATCAAATACTTTGCAATATAAACCTTCCGATCTACGACATAAAGAACACAGAGTCGATTTGCGAAGCGCAAATAATAAGCAACAAGGCGCCGTCTAGCTGCCGGACAGTAGTATCGGATTGCAGAGATGAATGGATACAATTACACAGCCGCGGTTCTTGGCTGTTTACATGTTGTGAGGAATGCACTACGCGCATTTTTTGCCCAGCTGGTATTACGTCACAGGTACTACAAAACACCGGCATTATTACATTATCGGATGGGTGCATGCTTCGAGGCAAATATCATATGATCCACTCTCACAACAATTTTCACAGCGAGATACATCTAGAGGAGCATGAGATGTATATCCCAGAATCGGGAATCAACAGTTTTCTATCTGTGAGCAACATCAGTACTCTGAACATTATTCATGAATCACATGACAAACAACTGCAAACATTGAAGAACAGCATTGATGTTGTGAAAACTCAGCAAGAAAATCTGACCCTGCAAACGACATCTGATGACGTTCACCACTACGTTATGTATGGTTTCATGACCCTTTGCTTACTGGCAGCTGGAGCCTGGGGAGGTTTCAGAATTAGACAGATCTGGCAGAAAGCTTCGCAACCGACTGACACACCGACTACAAACATGCTAGAAATGCAACACAGGCCATCAAGAACCGTCCGTGACGTCACTCATACAAACCATGGAGCTGACTTCGAGGATAACATCGATCAGGACGTCATGAAATTAGATAAAGCCACTTCACCTGTTTGATTTATTAGCTTTTCAATGTTGTTTTGTTATTCCTTTTTGAAGTTGGCAGGATGTACGAGCCTACTCGACATTATTATAATTTCTATGTATTTGCGTTGGGACATATGAAAAAGTGTACAGAACCACGCGAACCCAGCTGCTACTTACCTTATCACGGTGTATACAGACCTGAATCAACAACAACACAGACTCGACTAGTATACAACGCCGCGTCTAAAACCTCTTCGGGCCGTTCTCTAAATCAATAAATAAAACTCACACTTTATTTTATCAATAACCACTATAAAATAATAACGACTCAACATATTTTTAGACAACCTTTCGAAAACGAATAAAAGAAGTAATAACACGTTTTATGACCGTGAATTTTCCACCTACGAACTGAATGGAACGCACAGACGCTAGCATGTCGTAAAGATAAGATTCGGGATCGTAACTTCAGTGCCCAAAAAATATAAAAGTCGAGTCGATATCATAAATATGTTTTGCGGTTGGGTAACTTGATTTAGGGCTGGCATCCCTGCGGGTTCGTAGCCAGTGTCTACGAGGCGCTACGAAGTGTCAGTCGCGCGTAGCAGCTGTAGCCGCTAGCTACGGATGTACGTTGTACGTTGTTCGTAACGTTTTCGCTCGGTTTTGTTCCGAATTGGGCCAAGTGTCGGTGGGAAGCTCTAATGGCGCGTTAAGCGGTTGACACTATTTGTTTTCAAGTGCAGTGAGAATAGTACTTAAAAGATGTAATAAATATTATAAAGAAAATAAGAAAAGAATATATTGTGAGTATTCAAAAAGAAACTTAAAAATATTACAAAACAAAGTAAAAAAGTTTTTCACTAAATAAATGAAAATCATATACTGGGTGGACAGCGTCCCGCAAACTGATAGAGGTTGCTCAGTCAACGAAACTGAACAATTATCACCAGGTTTTTTTTTCAGGAAATGAAAAAAAAAATGCTTTTTGTATGAAAAATTTATAAAACCAAATAATTTGATTCAAATATAAGTGAATCAAATTAATATGACATCAGAATTATGTGAGTTTTCAAAGTGTGCTTATTTAATTTTCTGCGTTAATAATAAAATTAATAGTTTTTATCTATTATTTTATTATGGTTCCAAATGTGAAAGGATGATTTTTTTATTATTTATGGCCGGTAGAACGTAACGTTAATATGTTGCTTCTTTTTATAAATAATTGCGATTCTACGATTGGAAAATATCTTATTTATTACTACAGAAAAATGAAAGTTGATAAAAATGGATCTCTGGATAAAACAATATTATGAAAATAAACTGCCTCTTTAGTTATTCAGAAATTAAAGAACATTAAAACAAAAAAATGCAAATTAAATACGTTTAGACGCCGAGGTGAATTTTAATTAAGCTCTGGATTCTGGGTTGTTCTTCATTTATTCAGTTTTTAGGAATTTAATAAAGACCGTTACATTACATAAAGTCACGCTTTCATCGACAGAACTCGAAAATTAACTCGCGTTGCACCGCGCTACGCCGCCGCCGACTTCGTAGTACAAGAAGATGTATCTTCAAGCAGCTTCGCGTCACGTCGCTTTCCGGTGTGAACTGACCCTAAAACCCTCGGTTTTCTCTACTGATTTCTATAGTAGCTGCTGGAACATTCTATGTCTTTCTATAAAGCTCCGAGTCGGTTGGACAAGGCCGAAATTTTAGTCATAGTAATAAATGGTAATAATAAACAATTATGTATGATACACGACTGAATTTTAACAGCGATTAAAATACCACATTTCAGTCTCTGTTTCCAAATGTCTGCCCATCATTTGCAGTTCTCGTTGTGGTTTCAATTTTCAAACCACTGACAAAGCCAACAAATTATATCGTTCATTTTGCATTGGTTTAGCTTTAAAGTGTTAATTATTCACGTAAACGGTGATTCTCAAAACGCGCCAAAAATTTGTTCAATTTTGTTTTTTCTAAGCGTTTTTCCTGTCTAAAGTCCATGTCGGTGGTCTGTTCAAAATCAACCTTTACAAGCTTCCTAAATAAAATAATTGCTTATAAGATTACCCGGGCTGGGTTTAAATTATCCTAGATACTACTTTCAATTTCATTAAATAATATTATACCTTTTACTCTCTGCCTATCCCGTAAGGGATAAAGGTGTATATAGGCTTTATGTGTGTATGTTTGTCTATGAATACAAACAACCAAGCAAAGAAGTATATTTTTGAAGTCTTCGGCTTCGCAAATGTACGAAAAAACACCTTATCCCAGATTATGACGTCATTCAGTCGGAAACTAATCAGATTATCTTAAGAATTCTCCTTGTGGATTATCTGTTTCTATACAGGGTGTTAAGATTAAAACACGTTTCAAGGCGTTAGCTTCGCTTAATTTATGTATTTAGGTACCATACTCATTACCTTAAGCTGGTTATGAAACAAAACTTTGTTGCTATCTTAGATAAATCATAATATCTCTACATTAATCACATTAAACAAAATAAAATTACAGCTTTAATCATTTCAAACTATATACGTGGTAAGGCCCTATTACTTTTAGAGATCTCTTTCAGATTACATAAGAAATTACCTATATACAAAGGCAAGTGACAGAGTGTTGTCTAGCTAAGAATGTAAAAAGCATTGACAACGTGTTGAAAAGAACCTTCGGCGCCAACTTTACACAGGTGTTTAATACACCGGCCCTGTTTTATCAAGCTACAGGTTACAAGTTACAGGAGAAAAAGCTGCAACACCAACCAAATTTACTCTATTAGTTGGTGTTACCATTTAATTTAATAAATGTTGATAATGTTGCCGCTTTTTTCCCTGTAACTTGTAGCCTGTAGCTTGATAAAACAGGGGCCCTGGCATCAATAATTTGAACACATGTTAGAGTCTGTTCGAAAAGAGAACAGGCATAGAATCGGAGTGCGCACATTTGTATTAACTATCCCACGGCTGGTTGCGTGGCTTTTATGCCTAGGTCTTTGACCTAAAACCTCCAAAATTTAATGTAGAAGGTTACTGTAAAAGACTTGGGCATAATCCTCACATGACCAAGCGACAGTTAATTAAATACAAATTCGCGCCCTCAAATTCCATGCCTGTTCTCTTTTCGAACAAACTCTACCATCCTTCTGCTTTACTATACTTTTGTTTCACCCTGTATAAACTTACATAGATATAGTGTGATTATTTATTTAGGTTCTAATGAGACTAATTAGCCGCTTAGCTGGAGTACTCCAAAAAGCTTTTACTGTTAAAGGTTTGTGGTTAGTTTGTCATAAATATAATATGAATTAATATGAGTGAGATGTATGAAAGTCTTTGAAGTGGAAATAAAAATGCATTGAAATATGAATTGAATATCTTTTTGAATAGATTTAAGTTGAAAAATAGGAAGCCATTGAGTAAAGACCCTATTTGGCGGGTATAGAGGGTAGTCAAGTCGTACTCACATTTTGACATTACGTACCTACTTAATGAGATGTTAAATTAGGTACATTACTGACCGTAAGAAAATTAGTATATTGCGATAAGCGTTAGTAGGGTGACAATCCAACACTAGAGCAATACACTACACATTTCGTTCGTTCTAAAATTAATTACCCTTAAAATTTCTTAGGTTGTGAGTAGTTGAGGACGTTTTGACTACAATAACTTTTTTAAAATGGTTCTTGCCCTGGATGTGTCGTCTCAACATACTTCCCAATTGGAAGCTACCCGATGCGACACGACACGCATTTTCAAGAGCGATACAATATAGAACTTTATTTTCTTCGCAAAAAGATAGATATTTCAATAAAAAGCTCAGTGCAGTCTGTCACATTGTGATATAAAGAGATACATCTTCCAGCAGTTTCGAACCGCATATTTATTTGCCAACTCTATTTGAAACTACAGCTGGTGTTATTTCCCGCGCGTCGGATATGACACACGTAACTTTGGCTTAACAATTGAAATTCATTCTGGAGAGATACAGCGAATTATATTCCGTAAATAGGAACGCACGTTTTGACCTATAGAGAACCGAGGAGGGTATGTTACGTGTTCGAACGAGTAGTGGTTCAATTCATATTTGAAACTATTAGTTCAACATCTTTTTAGGGTTTTTAAATTATTTCTTCTTTTTAGTAAATACTATTTTGGAATTAAAAGGAGAGGTAACTATTAAACGAAAGAGATAAATTGTACCTACCTATTTAGTTACATTTTTTGAGTTTCGATCGCCTTACACGTGGATATAAAATTAAAGAATTTTTTTTTATTGATAAATGGGTTTACGTCGACTCTGTCTTTGGTTGGGTCAGGGATGACAAAGACAGAGTTGATGATGGATATTTTTTTATTGATAAACGTTTACTCTTGACCATAGCGTGGGTCAGGGAAGACAAAGACAGAGTTGACAATAGAACGAGCTCATCTAAAAGATGCCTGTTCACTTTAACTTTGAGGGTATTGAATTGTAATAATGTATTAAAATACGTTGTGACTTTTATAAAAAATCCACCAGTAATGTCACGGCATATATTAAATACACACATCGCTCGTTTCGTCTAATAAACAACATGATTTCTTCTTGTATAAAAATACTTGTGTATGCTCTGAGCACCCATCAAGGCAAAGTAATGTCTATCTCCCAAATGCTATTTAATCTTACACGCTGTGTGCTCCTGGATACGTGCGTGGGCGTTCGTAAGAATGTCATTGTCACAATGAGAAGTGCCTCTGTTTCTAAAACAGAAATAGACCGACTGGGAATAGACTTGTATTCACTTACGGGATAAGCAGAGCATTAACGGCTTATTATCCATGATTTTTTTTACTGTATACAGGATACCTATAAAACTAAAATAGTTCATAAACATCGTTCATTTAGCCTATTTTTGTTTTACCAACACCAATTTGCGCAGATTTTGCACCCCGATGTTTTCAGTTTCTGAAACAAATAAACCCCTACCCTAGTAAAAAAAACGCGTTGTGCTTAATTTTTACCATCTCTTTTTTCATATTGCTAACATAAACTTGTAGAATCGACACGAAAGCAAAATAAAAAGCAAAACGAGTGAAATTCAATCCCGCAGTTGGCGTTTGGTTTTGATTACTAGACCACGATAAACCAGCTGCAGTTTTATTTCCAATCCGACTGCAGATCGTTCCAGTCCGACTGACAGAATCAATAGCTGCTGATAGCTGATTTTTTTTGCACTTACACAGCTATTCCTGTTTTCTATATAGGGTGCTACGTTTTTGCTGATAAAAAAGGTAAAATTGCTGCCCATGCAAAAGATGTCCTAACAAAGCAAACTAGAAAGAACAGCACAAAGTTGTTGTTAAGGATTGGACCACAGAGGAATCGAATTCTCTTGTCTCAGTACTTCCTATATATTGTATATTTTTTAAAACTTCAGGTTTTTAAGGTAAGACTAAAAAATGTGAAAATATTACTTAAAACAATATAACATTTTAGAAACTTTCTGAGTACTGCTGACGATTCTGCGATTACAATTTAAATAAACGATTATTTTTATTTTACGACGGACCTTTGGGGCCAAGGCCCTTCTGATAGGCTCTTTCATAGATATCGTCTAAAAAGTGTAGGCTTTTATAATGCTATAGGTATACGGTAAAAAAGGTTCTGCCTATGCATATAACAATATTTACTATACAACGTAAAACAGATAGGGTATATGCATTCGAAAGGATATGAACCTGCCAAACAACTTTCCTTAAAGAACATAGGTCGAAATACGAAAAAAAAACGGACTTCCCATAGTATTCGCGCTATCAGCTGTTGCATTTTGTATGGAAGGTCATTCTTTTTTATTATTTTGACTTGTGTTCCTTAGGGAAAGTTGTTCAGTTTCATGGGAAGGTTCACATCTTTTCAGGTGCATACTATTATACCCTTTCTGTTACACCCTGTTTAGGACAAACAAGTGTGATAAAATCTATGCTATGTACTATCTATCGATTGGATATTCAAATCGACGGACGAACCGATGAAGTTCAAAATTGAAGCTGAAAAAATAGTTTAAGAACCGTAGAAATATATTTTTACATTTCTCAACATAAAATTAGTATTAAACTTTGTACTACACACGGCAGATTCAATTCCTTTTCTGTTGTGTTTTAATATGTCCCTAAGGAACTGTAGGCAAGTAAGTTTATCTCCAGTACACAGTTTGGCTTCCAACCTTCCTAGGCCCGTATTTATAATCACCTCTCAAGAGTGACAGGAAGTTTGAGTTCGTATCATAAATGTCACTTCAGTACAAAACGACCTGTCAAATCCATACTTAATATTGCTCTCACTCTTGAGATCGCTTTGTAAATACGAGCCCTAGATACACCTATATGTACCCTACACCTGGGTTAAATAGTTGGACCCGTCCGTCTCTTTGTAGTCTATTGGCTAGGGACGACACCTATAATCGAAGTACGAGCCCTCAATCTATCTTAATCAATTTACTTCCTTTGTGTTGTGTCCTGCTCTTATACCTTTCTATTTCATGTGTACGAATGATGGCAAAAGAGTATTTTTATTCGAACATAAAAGATTTTTTAACTTATTGTACACACAGCCAAGGAATAAGGAACACAAGGCCGCTAAAGTTATCTCCGAAAATAAATTATGGCTTATAAAGAAATTTAGTATAGGTACTTGTGCAGTTTGCTAACCTGCATAATAATACGAAATTTCATGAAAATCCATAAATTATTTTCAGAGAAAACTTCATCCGTTACGAGCGGCACTATGTACCTTTCTCCTAGGGTCGTATTTATAATCAGCTCTCAAGAGTGACAGCGAATTTGAGTTTGTATCAGAAATGTCATTTCAGTACAAAACGACCTGTCAAATCCAAACTTAATATTGCTCTCAATCTTGAGATCGCTTTATAAATACGAGCCCTAGTCATACTGTATCTATCATAAGTTTAGGATATAGATTTATGACAATAACAGTTTGAGATTTGATCTATACAGGAAAGTATAATGGATAGTGATAAAAGGCTAATTATATTAATAATTATAATTCCAATAATTAATTTTACAGCGAAATAATAATATTCACATTTTTTAACTATTACACGTTTAATGAATAGTAACGCCACATACTAATCAAGCCATAGGGCATAAGTGTGTTTTAAATTACTTGGTACTGCATATAATAATGTAGGTATATTATCTACGCTCCAAAAAAACCATTATTATATTTTCATATTGTGTACAGTCCTAATCCTAATCCATAACTTATGGCAGCATTCATGACGTTTGAAACTGTGTCGGTATGTAGATGATATTTTAGTATTAAAACGCTACAGGGTGTCGTAAATAACTTAGTAAGTAATGTCATAAATATTACGCACAGGGAGTCATTTATACCTATTAGCCAAATTAGGCATCCAATTTTAAATAAAGTTACGTAGGTATAAATGGCAATGTATGAAGTTAAATTGTACTGAACTCGGTCATCTTTATGGATATTTTAACTATAATTAAAGAATTGGGATTATTGATGGAAAGGAAAGAAACATTCTACCAGTACTTATACTTTAGGTACCTACATCAAGTACCGTAACTGAAAAAAGATGATAAAGGCAGTTTTGTTAAATCGATAAGTTGATAAAAGGTTCTCAATTGACAAGGTTATAATCGCCAAAGTTACCTATACAGGTTGTAAAGGATTTCTGTAACTTTTTTAGACAAAAAAAAAATATAATTATGATTTTTGTAAACAATGAAACTATTATTTTAAAACGAGATTAAAACAAAATGTGAACAGTGGAGAAAAAGTAGGTACAGAAAATATAGAATATTTAATAATAAAATATATCGATTAAGTGGAGATGTATTCGCAACCGACGATGAAATAGATTTATTGCGAACAAGAAATTGATCTACAGCAATTGTGGCGAACTCTAAAATCCAATTTGCCCTATGTCCCATCTGCGTAATTGTGGGATTTCTGTGCGTAAACGAGGCTTATTCCGTTCAGACAAAGACGTTGATCCAAAGCCTTTTAATAAAACCGCGGTAGGTACAATATCTGCTAAAACTTCGGTACATATATACCGGATGTAAGGGACAGCTTCCGTGCTGATAGGAGTTGCTCAGTCAACGAAACTGAACAATTTCATATTAAATTATTTAAGGAACAGAAAAAAAAACATACTCTTCCTCCCCATACCAAATGAGCACCTCGATCAGACATTTTGTATGGGGAAGCAAAAAAATCATTTCATTTCCTAAAAGAATTTCTTTGTAAAAGTTGTTTAGTTTCTAGGCTACAATAAATACGCGACGAGATATCTCTCTGATGTGACATAGGCTAATAAAAGAAAAATAGATCACTTAGGACCGTATTTATAATCAGCTCTCAAGAGTGACAGCGAATTTGAGTTCGTATCAGAAATGTCATTTCAGTACAAAACGACCTGTCAAATCCATACTTAATATTGCTCTCGATCTTGAGATCGCTTTATAAATACGAGCCTTAGACTAGTTTTCACATCAAAAGTTGCACATGGAACCTTTCGTCGTCACCAAAACATACGTTTTACATTATTTATGAAATCATGCGATACAAGCCTGAAGCAAAACCATGCGCAGCTTGATTTAAGCCTACTCTACTCAATATTGCGGGTGTTCTAATAAAATCTTAACCCCTTAATCCAGCCCTTTTGTAACTCCGCCAGGTATAATGCCTAAGATAAATCTACAAGTTTGTTTTAACTCGTTACAACGCTCAAGACTTTAAGAACAAGGTTAAATTATAAGAAACACTTTAAAAGGAGACAGTTCCTGAGCAGCTTTTGTGTTACTTAAGTATTGTAGCAATAAAGAGTTATAAGATTTTTTAAATTTCTAAGAAACGATGTAACTAAAATCTTCGAACACTTGTTTTTCAAACGCGATTGTTTTTCACTTTTCACTTTCTACTGAATGGGATTTCAGGAGGAAATGAGATAATTTCCCGCGGTAAAAAATGCTGTGCTACAACGTAAATTTTAATCGGTGCTAGATTTTTAAAATAGTCTTTAAATTTCTCGGTACCAATCATCATTATTAATTACCGCATTTATTACCAGGCCAGACACGATAGTCTGATAGTCTAAATATAGCCAAACGTGGGATGAAAATACTCAAGAAGTAGAACTTTGAGTTCGTAGTATCTTAAATAACTAGGAGATTGGAAAAGAACTTTGATTCCGATACTGGATTTGAAATATTTGTAAAAATGGATCTGTAATTTTTGGTCTAAGGTTATTAAATTAGAAAATAGATTATGAACCTCTTTTTTATAAATAACCTCCTACTTAAAAATCAATAAAATATCCTTGTTAAATATCCTCTATGTGTGAAGTGGACCAATCCGTACTAGACCCAAGTCGTCGACTAAGGCTCGCCCGCTCTATTCTAGGGTAGGCTCGTGTCCCTTGGTGGGGACGTACTATGTGAGCTGATAATGATGACAATAGGTGCGATAGTAAATAGAAGTACTGAAATAGGGTACTTTTTACCACAGGTAAAGTATGCCGCAAAAGAGATGATTCCGGTACTGGCCTGAAACGTAAGTTGAAATGATACAACATTTTTGTTTTTGATATAATATAAAACTTTATATACGTCATTGATCAATCTCAATAAATGTCATATTTAAAGGTCAAACAAATAATAAAAAGTGGGCATTATAGTCATTGATCCTAGTAACAAAGTGGTACTTATAAAAGTTAGAGTAGAGGCTAAACTCTATAATAGACTTAGGTCTGCTCGCCCTGTTTAACAAGCTCACTAGCTAACAGATCTTGTTAGGAATAAGTACTTTGATAAAAAGTATTAGGAGTATAAAGTTCTTTGAAATATTGAATGCGTTTTATTTTTCAAATTTAGATTCGTAGCACTAAACTTTATATTAAATTAAGATCAGCTTTTTAAAGAAAAGAAAAACGTAGAATGAAATAGGCACATTGTGAAAACTCACAAAGTCCGAAGCACAGTAAATTGACAACTTCTATTTACAGGATATCAATTTGAAATGAACACTAAAACAAAACAAACGCTCAAAAACCAAATAACAAAGATCCGATTAAAGAAGTAAATACTAGTGTATAACAAATAAAAAAAAAATGCTCAACGGAACAGCTGACAAATCTTCCCTCCAATCTTCCCCCGTGAAAGTATCGACGTCACCAGTACGGGCTTCTCCAAGCCCTGTGAGAGCGCCACCATCGCCACTAAAGTCCTCTCTATCAAGCTCAGCTAGGCAAAGATCGCCCCGGAAATGCCAGTTTGCCGCCCCCGTAGAAGACGCGGGCGACAAGTGTGGGACATCGTGGCTGTGTCGCAGGGGAGCGGCACAGGAGCCCGAGCCGGAGAGGTCCCCTGGACCCAGCGCCGCGCTACCGCATGGGGAGGACTCCGCGCCTCCGCCTAAGAACTGCTTCAGACTGGTTATGTTGGGGTAAGTGATGCTCAGCTATTTCTAATTTAACATACTTTCTTATCCTTATTATTGTTCATTTTGGGTAACACTCAGCTATTTTAACTGTTTTTTTTACTGTTAAAAAATGAGTTGTTGTAGAGATAATACTACAGCAGCTGCAACATTCCACTGCGACACCATCGCCCTTGAAGTCATTTCTATCAAGCTCAGCTAAGTAAAGATCGCCAGTTTGCCGCCCCCGTGGAACACGCGGGCGACAAGTGCAGAACAGTATTGACGTATAGGTTTAAATCCTGCAAAAAATACCAATACCTACGAGTATATTTTCTATTTTTAGTTTTTAGAAATATAAAGGTTGCTTCTATTGAGGAATGCGGTTGCAGAGGAACTATGATGCTTGTATTTATAAAAGTCACTCAAATTTGATACTAGTTTTATGTACAGTTTTAAGTCGCCTGTCTTACTCAGTCTAATTTTTAGTTCCTACTTATGTACGCTATCACGACTCAGACTTCATCCGAGTCGCTCCTAATTTATAAACATGATAATTCAAATTTGGAACGCGAGCGCGCACTCAGGATGGGTCGCTAGTCACGTATCAGTTAATTGTGGTCTGGAGTTGACTTAAGTGCTGATATGCCATATGTTTTGCAAAGTTATGCGCCATTTTGATTTGTTCAGGCTTCATACTAGAGTTTTTCTTACAGCTTGTTTAGGCACAGCACTAGTGTGAACATTACCCCATCACTAATCGTAATTTGACAGGTTGTCTTAGAATGCCGGACGTTATTTTATTATTAAAGATTCCTCAAAAACCCACCCAGAAGAAGCCAGAATGGCGGAAGAAATCGACTCGAACAACAGCAACAGGACATCAGGTTACTTGAGCAAAGCAACCAGCAACAGAAACAGTACCTAACCTCAATCCATGGATGCTAATGTGTTGTCTCGCATTTTACCCGGCATCTCCACACCTCTACAGCAATTCAGTGTCATGGGAAGCGAGTAGACAGCATGGATAACACGTTTTGAACAGTAGGTACCCAGAGGCTAGTAAACTCAAGCACATACCGTCTAAAACACAAGTAAACTCACTTCTTTGTATACCTTATGGGCAGCGTTGCCGTCTATAGAACTGGACATTAAAACATAGACAGAGAACCTGTGAGACATGCATCAAGTCTACTGCACAACAACCTGAACCGATTATACCAGGAAAAGTTCCACAATGTCCTTGAGAAATGTAGCAGCTGATTTATGTACCTACAAAGGAAATGAATACTTAGTTGTAAGAGATATTATACCTACTGTTCAACTATCCAGAAGTTATTACACTGAGCTTGACATCATTATCAGCCATTACATTACATTTGAAAAACATTATGGCAAGACATGGTAAAAGGTGTAAGAGCCTAAGAACTGACAATGAACCACAATTTTCTTCCCAAAAATTTGAAAATTTTACTGAAAAATGGGAATTCAATCACATTTGATTTTAGAGGAAGAAGCAACCATTAACCTACTTAATCCCAGGGCCAGACAATCAGTTTGTACAAGAAACAGCCATTCCGGCAGATCCAAACAGAAGTAGAAGGACCATCTGCATCAAACAACTTATCTGATGGTCTGCCTCGAAGCCGTTTTGTAAGAATTTTAAATAAATATATAAAATAAAATTTCTTTTTTCTGAGTACATGCCCCATACCTTACATTAACATGACATTATTTTATAGTTTAAAATTAGTTAGGTAGATATTTCTCACATTGCCTATCGGCCTAAAGCATTCTATTCTATACATAGTGTAGGCATTATATATTATCCATGATATTATTATAATGCCTGTATTATACAGATTGCCGGTAACAACTACAATAGGTACATAAAATAATAGAATAGGTGGGTAAGTTAGGCACTCAACATCTACAAATTAGATGATTAAAATAACATTATACTTATGAACTTGCTGTTTATGTATTTTTATAAACAATAGGTACATTATATTATTGACAGTAATATATTAATATTTATTTGACATCATCACATGGACATGTTCACACTAATAAAATAATACTTATAGATCGGTAAATGAATGCTCATATGGAAATCTAGAGGGAAATGGCAGAAGCAGGAATTTTGACTTCGGAACTCTGGACTAGTTAGGAGGTATAGGTACACACTAAAAGTCCGGACCCCTCCGAGGTCCGACCGGGGGGAGGGGGAGGGGGGACACAAAGAAGGTCCCATTTTTTGGTTATTTGGTTACCTACCTACATCTCGAAAATAATGGTTTACCGGCGGCATAGTGTGTAGGAGCCCTAAAGTTATGTTGCAAAAAAAATTGCTGCATACCTAAAGCAGGGATTACATTACCCTGCCGATCGGGCCCGTTTTGACATTACATTACTTGTGCAAGAGTCTTACTTGAAAAACTACTGAAGCTAAGCAGCAATGTATATCAAATCGGGCCCGATCGGCCGGGTAATGTAATCGCTGCTTGATAGTTTGTTTATTTTAATTAATTTGTTACATATTAATTGTAGGTAGGTACCTACATTATTATACCTATTCTATCGCCTAAAATTATTGTATGTTTTGTTTATTTTCATTATTAATTGTTTATTTTTATTATTATTATAAAATAAGAATCAATAACCTTTAATAATTAAAGGTTTATTGATTCTTATTTTATAATAAACAAAACATACAATAATTTTATTATTATGTAATAGGTATAGTTGCCCGGCTATGGCTACTATTACATACTACATAAAATCACGCCTTCATCCCTAATGGGGTAGGCAGAGCGAAAGCGATCTAAACAAAGGTCGTTTCACCACGTCTGACAAGTTTGAGGGTTTACAGATGATGTGTACCTATACATATTGCTATAGTGACGGGTTGTCAGCCCATCGCATCGCCTAAAATTGCAATACACTGAAACCCTCGAATCCCTTAGCTGGTTTTTACAGCATGCCCGGGAGGAGATGCAGCTGGCACATGTGTCTTTCTATCACTCCCAGTCCAGCATGGAAGAGTGCAGCAGCAACAGCATGGCTATTGGTACCTACCTACATATTAAAATGTGTGAGTTAGAGACTCGAATTTAGCTGGAGGCAGGTTTGGGGGTGAAAACAAACAGTATACAAAGTTTACAATCATATATTCTTGGTAATTCATAGTCAACAAAATACACAACCCATGTAACAATAATCCTAAACTTAATCCTAATCTATATACTAATCGGTGATGGACGCAAGGTGCGTGGACCTGGATGGCGGGTATCGGACAACCGTGTTCCTTAGCATGGCAGGTTCCCTGGCAGCTCGGCGTCCCGGAGTAGCGATTGCGAGGATGCTAGGGCAGAGAGAGGATTTGGTTAATGAAAATGAAAGCGACTAGTTATGACGGTGTGCGCTGGACGATGCGTGGTGGCAGGTCAATTCAAACCTGGATGGGTCCCCCTGGATTCCCGGCCTTCCTGGGCTACGGACTGGACAGGTTTGCAACGCAGACAGATGAGTTTTTATGCCGGCAGACAGTGATTGTGCGAGTGCAATGAAATAAGCATACACACACGGATCCAAGCAGGTGAGCGTGATAGGTATCAGCTAGCGGTGCAATGCAAATTGGGTGATGGTGGCAGCGATGTCGATGATAATGTAACCCTGACAGGCTCTTACTAAAGTCTGCCTCGGGACAGAGATTCAGCATCAATGATAATAGCAAACGCGGGCGTGCGGGAACGTTGCGTTAACGTTTCTGTCAGGCGCTTTCTCTTCCAGACGACAATCGGGTGGGTTACCGATATAGGGTAGGCAGGTGTGAGAATAAATATCAGGATACAACCCTCTCGGACCCCGGCAGCTAGCAGTACCTTTACACAGTGCAAGCGGATACAGGATATTGAGCAAGGGAAACCCAAAGTGGTGCGCTACCGGTAGGAAATAAGCAATATTAATTGCTGTGAGATGTTTTGTAAGTCTAGGATCTATTCACTATTCCTACAGGCGTTCCTACGCCTGGTGGCCTATGGCCTGGCTGGGCACCCCTCACACTCGCTATGCTCCAGGATCTATCAGGATTGGTGGCGGGAGTTGTTATTCTCTACCAGCAAAGTCACTGTGCTTGAGATAGCGCTACCCCCTCACTTAGGTTTGATAAACATTAACGTCCATTAACCTCCGAACACAGCGCTTCATGGTCCCCCATGAGTGGGTTTGATCCTAAGACAGGATTTAGAATGTAAATTAATTGGTAATTAATTTGAGAAACCATAGTTCTGAATTAATTCTACGAGTGAGAAGCTATTGTATTGTATTGCTAAATGCACAGGTACTTAACGGGTCTGGAAATGTAGCGCCGGGGTTCGGAAAGCATACTCTTTTCTTGTATGGCCCGCGGCTGCCTCGGTTGCTGGCTGACAGGCTCATTATCTGGTCTGGATGCTCGGTTCTGGATCAACTGTGCGGGCACTGACTCTAAGTAACTTATACTCTCCGTAACCAAAGATCCCAAGGTGGAGGTGGAGCTGCCGGCGGCGGCGGGCCATACAAGAAAAGAGTATGCTTTCCGAACCCCGGCGCTACATTTCCAGACCCGTTAAGTACCTGTGCATTTAGCAATACAATACAATAGCTTCTCACTCGTAGAATTAATTCAGAACTATGGTTTCTCAAATTAATTACCAATTAATTTACATTCTAAATCCTGTCTTAGGATCAAACCCACTCATGGGGGACCATGAAGCGCTGTGTTCGGAGGTTAATGGACGTTAATGTTTATCAAACCTAAGTGAGGGGGGTAGCGCTATCTCAAGCACAGTGACTTTGCTGGTAGAGAATAACAACTCCCGCCACCAATCCTGATAGATCCTGGAGCATAGCGAGTGTGAGGGGTGCCCAGCCAGGCCATAGGCCACCAGGCGTAGGAACGCCTGTAGGAATAGTGAATAGATCCTAGACTTACAAAACATCTCACAGCAATTAATATTGCTTATTTCCTACCGGTAGCGCACCACTTTGGGTTTCCCTTGCTCAATATCCTGTATCCGCTTGCACTGTGTAAAGGTACTGCTAGCTGCCGGGGTCCGAGAGGGTTGTATCCTGATATTTATTCTCACACCTGCCTACCCTATATCGGTAACCCACCCGATTGTCGTCTGGAAGAGAAAGCGCCTGACAGAAACGTTAACGCAACGTTCCCGCACGCCCGCGTTTGCTATTATCATTGATGCTGAATCTCTGTCCCGAGGCAGACTTTAGTAAGAGCCTGTCAGGGTTACATTATCATCGACATCGCTGCCACCATCACCCAATTTGCATTGCACCGCTAGCTGATACCTATCACGCTCACCTGCTTGGATCCGTGTGTGTATGCTTATTTCATTGCACTCGCACAATCACTGTCTGCCGGCATAAAAACTCATCTGTCTGCGTTGCAAACCTGTCCAGTCCGTAGCCCAGGAAGGCCGGGAATCCAGGGGGACCCATCCAGGTTTGAATTGACCTGCCACCACGCATCGTCCAGCGCACACCGTCATAACTAGTCGCTTTCATTTTCATTAACCAAATCCTCTCTCTGCCCTAGCATCCTCGCATCGCTACTCCGGGACGCCGAGCTGCCAGGGAACCTGCCATGCTAAGGAACACGGTTGTCCGATACCCGCCATCCAGGTCCACGCACCTTGCGTCCATCACCGATTAGTATATAGATTAGGATTAAGTTTAGGATTATTGTTACATGGGTTGTGTATTTTGTTGACTATGAATTACCAAGAATATATGATTGTAAACTTTGTATACTGTTTGTTTTCACCCCCAAACCTGCCTCCAGCTAAATTCGAGTCTCTAACTCACACATTTTAATATGTAGGTAGGTACCAATAGCCATGCTGTTGCTGCTGCACTCTTCCATGCTGGACTGGGAGTGATAGAAAGACACATGTGCCAGCTGCATCTCCTCCCGGGCATGCTGTAAAAACCAGCTAAGGGATTCGAGGGTTTCAGTGTATTGCAATTTTAGGCGATGCGATGGGCTGACAACCCGTCACTATAGCAATATGTATAGGTACACATCATCTGTAAACCCTCAAACTTGTCAGACGTGGTGAAACGACCTTTGTTTAGATCGCTTTCGCTCTGCCTACCCCATTAGGGATGAAGGCGTGATTTTATGTAGTATGTAATAGTAGCCATAGCCGGGCAACTATACCTATTACATAATAATAAAATTATTGTATGTTTTGTTTATTATAAAATAAGAATCAATAAACCTTTAATTATTAAAGGTTATTGATTCTTATTTTATAATAATAATAAAAATAAACAATTAATAATGAAAATAAACAAAACATACAATAATTTTAGGCGATAGAATAGGTATAATAATGTAGGTACCTACCTACAATTAATATGTAACAAATTAATTAAAATAAACAAACTATCAAGCAGCGATTACATTACCCGGCCGATCGGGCCCGATTTGATATACATTGCTGCTTAGCTTCAGTAGTTTTTCAAGTAAGACTCTTGCACAAGTAATGTAATGTCAAAACGGGCCCGATCGGCAGGGTAATGTAATCCCTGCTTTAGGTATGCAGCAATTTTTTTTGCAACATAACTTTAGGGCTCCTACACACTATGCCGCCGGTAAACCATTATTTTCGAGATGTAGGTAGGTAACCAAATAACCAAAAAATGGGACCTTCTTTGTGTCCCCCCTCCCCCTCCCCCCGGTCGGACCTCGGAGGGGTCCGGACTTTTAGTGTGTACCTATACCTCCTAACTAGTCCAGAGTTCCGAAGTCAAAATTCCTGCTTCTGCCATTTCCCTCTAGATTTCCATATGAGCATTCATTTACCGATCTATAAGTATTATTTTATTAGTGTGAACATGTCCATGTGATGATGTCAAATAAATATTAATATATTACTGTCAATAATATAATGTACCTATTGTTTATAAAAATACATAAACAGCAAGTTCATAAGTATAATGTTATTTTAATCATCTAATTTGTAGATGTTGAGTGCCTAACTTACCCACCTATTCTATTATTTTATGTACCTATTGTAGTTGTTACCGGCAATCTGTATAATACAGGCATTATAATAATATCATGGATAATATATAATGCCTACACTATGTATAGAATAGAATGCTTTAGGCCGATAGGCAATGTGAGAAATATCTACCTAACTAATTTTAAACTATAAAATAATGTCATGTTAATGTAAGGTATGGGGCATGTACTCAGAAAAAAGAAATTTTATTTTATATATTTATTTAAAATTCTTACAAAACGGCTTCGAGGCAGACCATCAGATAAGTTGTTTGATGCAGATGGTCCTTCTACTTCTGTTTGGATCTGCCGGAATGGCTGTTTCTTGTACAAACTGATTGTCTGGCCCTGGGATTAAGTAGGTTAATGGTTGCTTCTTCCTCTAAAATCAAATGTGATTGAATTCCCATTTTTCAGTAAAATTTTCAAATTTTTGGGAAGAAAATTGTGGTTCATTGTCAGTTCTTAGGCTCTTACACCTTTTACCATGTCTTGCCATAATGTTTTTCAAATGTAATGTAATGGCTGATAATGATGTCAAGCTCAGTGTAATAACTTCTGGATAGTTGAACAGTAGGTATAATATCTCTTACAACTAAGTATTCATTTCCTTTGTAGGTACATAAATCAGCTGCTACATTTCTCAAGGACATTGTGGAACTTTTCCTGGTATAATCGGTTCAGGTTGTTGTGCAGTAGACTTGATGCATGTCTCACAGGTTCTCTGTCTATGTTTTAATGTCCAGTTCTATAGACGGCAACGCTGCCCATAAGGTATACAAAGAAGTGAGTTTACTTGTGTTTTAGACGGTATGTGCTTGAGTTTACTAGCCTCTGGGTACCTACTGTTCAAAACGTGTTATCCATGCTGTCTACTCGCTTCCCATGACACTGAATTGCTGTAGAGGTGTGGAGATGCCGGGTAAAATGCGAGACAACACATTAGCATCCATGGATTGAGGTTAGGTACTGTTTCTGTTGCTGGTTGCTTTGCTCAAGTAACCTGATGTCCTGTTGCTGTTGTTCGAGTCGATTTCTTCCGCCATTCTGGCTTCTTCTGGGTGGGTTTTTGAGGAATCTTTAATAATAAAATAACGTCCGGCATTCTAAGACAACCTGTCAAATTACGATTAGTGATGGGGTAATGTTCACACTAGTGCTGTGCCTAAACAAGCTGTAAGAAAAACTCTAGTATGAAGCCTGAACAAATCAAAATGGCGCATAACTTTGCAAAACATATGGCATATCAGCACTTAAGTCAACTCCAGACCACAATTAACTGATACGTGACTAGCGACCCATCCTGAGTGCGCGCTCGCGTTCCAAATTTGAATTATCATGTTTATAAATTAGGAGCGACTCGGATGAAGTCTGAGTCGTGATAGCGTACATAAGTAGGAACTAAAAATTAGACTGAGTAAGACAGGCGACTTAAAACTGTACATAAAACTAGTATCAAATTTGAGTGACTTTTATAAATACAAGCATCATAGTTCCTCTGCAACCGCATTCCTCAATAGAAGCAACCTTTATATTTCTAAAAACTAAAAATAGAAAATATACTCGTAGGTATTGGTATTTTTTGCAGGATTTAAACCTATACGTCAATACTGTTCTGCACTTGTCGCCCGCGTGTTCCACGGGGGCGGCAAACTGGCGATCTTTACTTAGCTGAGCTTGATAGAAATGACTTCAAGGGCGATGGTGTCGCAGTGGAATGTTGCAGCTGCTGTAGTATTATCTCTACAACAACTCATTTTTTAACAGTAAAAAAAACAGTTAAAATAGCTGAGTGTTACCCAAAATGAACAATAATAAGGATAAGAAAGTATGTTAAATTAGAAATAGCTGAGCATCACTTACCCCAACATAACCAGTCTGAAGCAGTTCTTAGGCGGAGGCGCGGAGTCCTCCCCATGCGGTAGCGCGGCGCTGGGTCCAGGGGACCTCTCCGGCTCGGGCTCCTGTGCCGCTCCCCTGCGACACAGCCACGATGTCCCACACTTGTCGCCCGCGTCTTCTACGGGGGCGGCAAACTGGCATTTCCGGGGCGATCTTTGCCTAGCTGAGCTTGATAGAGAGGACTTTAGTGGCGATGGTGGCGCTCTCACAGGGCTTGGAGAAGCCCGTACTGGTGACGTCGATACTTTCACGGGGGAAGATTGGAGGGAAGATTTGTCAGCTGTTCCGTTGAGCATTTTTTTTTATTTGTTATACAAT
>JARACY010003395.1:0-33565 GCA_029255725.1 Scrobipalpa atriplicella
AATTGTCACGCGTTATCACTCGATAAAAATACAAGTTCGTATATTTTCGTATATTAGCTCGCAAGCAGGCAACTTGCTCTAGCGATTCCCTACCCTTCACTTGCAGTCAACTTCACGTTCTTTCGATTCTCTCTACCAAAGTTGACACAAGAAAATGTCTAAGAGAGGTTCGTGAAATTATAAAATATCCATTGTAATCACGTTAAAATGTGCACGAAATTCTCGGCAATATCGTTTACCGTCCACCCCAAATTAGTTCTGACGCGGCACCATGTATATTTTTGCAATTCCGATGTTTTTGGTTCGACTTGAAAGTGTTGTGATGAAGATGGTTAAAAAGTGTGTTTTCTGTTTTAAGGACGTGGAGGTTCCGCGGGAGCGAAGTTCCGCATCTCACTGGGTCTCCCAGTGGGAGCAGTCATCAACTGCGCCGACAACACAGGTAAAAACAACATTATTTTGGTATAATGCTAACATAACCTCAAAGGTGCACATTCTTGACTGAACTCTGGTGATGATATTTAAACTAGAACCCCAAAAGGGGCTTTGAATCATAATGATTTCTTCCTTGGCTGTGTCTGAAGATGTTCAGTTGACATGCATTACTGACTTGCTAAGGTTAAATGGTGACTACAAAAACTTAACCGTTTGTTTGATATTCCAGGAGCCAAGAACCTGTATGTGATCGCCGTGCAGGGTATCAAGGGTCGTCTGAACAGACTGCCCGCTGCCGGCTCAGGGGACATGATTGTGGCCACCGTCAAGAAGGGAAAGCCTGAACTCAGAAAAAAGGTATAAAGACTAATTCAGTACTTATTATTTGCATACTAGATAATTGTTAGAAATTGGCAAGAAAATTAAAGAAGTCCAGACCAACAAATTGCTTCGGCTTCTGTAGTCTTTTTTTTTATTGAGTCAGGGTATGAGTGGTTCATGAATTCACCCAACTTGCATGAATTTTATCGGTTTTTTGATTTGATTTATATCCTGGATTAAGTTACCATGCGAGTAATTTGTAAGTCTGCTATTCACATAGCAGTTGAGTTAAACTACTGTTCTTTTCTATTTATGAATGTGTTTGTAATCAAATGAAATTTGTACAATTTAATCATTTTTCTCTATTATATATGCCTTGCATCCATAACTTAAATTTTCCCTTTCATGAAATAAAAGAAATTGCGATGATGATATCCCAAAGGTTTCGCTAATTTTTACATCTGAATTTTTTAGAATGTTGATACGCCTTGGCTGACTGAGCAATTTCTAAATCTTAAAAATTGATTAGTATTGATTTGTAAGCATACAACATTTTGACTAAAATGGTCACCTTCATTTACTATCCTGAGAGAAAACATCAACAACAGTGTAATGTGGTCCACAAAATACAATCTCAGTATTCAGTATTGGAAATTTCATATAAGGACCTAATATTCCAGTACAGCATATTAACCATATCCTTGATCTTTGCAGGTAATGCCGGCAGTGGTTATCCGGCAGCGGAAACCCTTCAGAAGGCGGGACGGGGTGTTCATATACTTTGAAGACAACGCAGGCGTGATAGTGAACAACAAGGGGGAAATGAAGGGATCAGCTATCACAGGACCTGTTGCCAAGGAGTGCGCAGACCTGTGGCCGCGTATCGCTTCCAACGCCAGTTCTATAGCTTGAATAAAAACGTTAAAATAAGGAATTTTGGTTTTCTTTTAGACTATTCCTACCCTCCATTCAATAAAATAATTCTCGTACAGAAATTATTATATTACAGACTTTGACTTCTGGCCTCATCATTCAATTTAATTCGATTCTTGCCGCATCATTCCTTATATTTTAAGATAGCGCTGTCACTTACTTAACTTTGACACAAGAACAGGATAGCAAATTAACACATGATATTGTTGACATTCCTAATTCATCCGATCCGACGTACGAATGCTTAGATGACGTAAAATAAGAAAGCATGTTCTAAGCTTAGTTCTTTAAAGTTGCTGTCCTGTTCTTATGTCAAAGTTAAGAAAGTGACAATGCTATCTTAAAATTAGTTAAGTAATATAATAATAAAGGAAACTCCAACCTACACAAAAATCGAATTAAATTGAATGATGAGGCCAGAAGTCAAAGTCTGTAATATAATAATTTTCTGTACGAGAATTATTTTATTGAATGGAGGGTAGGAATAGTCTAAAAGAAAACCAAAATTCCTTATTTTAACGTTTTATTCAAGCTATAGAACTGGCGTTGGAAGCGATACGCGGCCACAGGTCTGCGCACTCCTTGGCAACAGGTCCTGTGATAGCTGATCCCTTCATTTCCCCCTTGTTGTTCACTATCACGCCTGCGTTGTCTTCAAAGTATATGAACACCCCGTCCCGCCTTCTGAAGGGTTTCCGCTGCCGGATAACCACTGCCGGCATTACCTGCAAAGATCAAGGATATGGTTAATATGCTGTACTGGAATATTAGGTCCTTATATGAAATTTCCAATACTGAATACTGAGATTGTATTTTGTGGACCACATTACACTGTTGTTGATGTTTTCTCTCAGGATAGTAAATGAAGGTGACCATTTTAGTCAAAATGTTGTATGCTTACAAATCAATACTAATCAATTTTTAAGATTTAGAAATTGCTCAGTCAGCCAAGGCGTATCAACATTCTAAAAAATTCAGATGTAAAAATTAGCGAAACCTTTGGGATATCATCATCGCAATTTCTTTTATTTCATGAAAGGGAAAATTTAAGTTATGGATGCAAGGCATATATAATAGAGAAAAATGATTAAATTGTACAAATTTCATTTGATTACAAACACATTCATAAATAGAAAAGAACAGTAGTTTAACTCAACTGCTATGTGAATAGCAGACTTACAAATTACTCGCATGGTAACTTAATCCAGGATATAAATCAAATCAAAAAACCGATAAAATTCATGCAAGTTGGGTGAATTCATGAACCACTCATACCCTGACTCAATAAAAAAAAAGACTACAGAAGCCGAAGCAATTTGTTGGTCTGGACTTCTTTAATTTTCTTGCCAATTTCTAACAATTATCTAGTATGCAAATAATAAGTACTGAATTAGTCTTTATACCTTTTTTCTGAGTTCAGGCTTTCCCTTCTTGACGGTGGCCACAATCATGTCCCCTGAGCCGGCAGCGGGCAGTCTGTTCAGACGACCCTTGATACCCTGCACGGCGATCACATACAGGTTCTTGGCTCCTGGAATATCAAACAAACGGTTAAGTTTTTGTAGTCACCATTTAACCTTAGCAAGTCAGTAATGCATGTCAACTGAACATCTTCAGACACAGCCAAGGAAGAAATCATTATGATTCAAAGCCCCTTTTGGGGTTCTAGTTTAAATATCATCACCAGAGTTCAGTCAAGAATGTGCACCTTTGAGGTTATGTTAGCATTATACCAAAATAATGTTGTTTTTACCTGTGTTGTCGGCGCAGTTGATGACTGCTCCCACTGGGAGACCCAGTGAGATGCGGAACTTCGCTCCCGCGGAACCTCCACGTCCTTAAAACAGAAAACACACTTTTTAACCATCTTCATCACAACACTTTCAAGTCGAACCAAAAACATCGGAATTGCAAAAATATACATGGTGCCGCGTCAGAACTAATTTGGGGTGGACGGTAAACGATATTGCCGAGAATTTCGTGCACATTTTAACGTGATTACAATGGATATTTTATAATTTCACGAACCTCTCTTAGACATTTTCTTGTGTCAACTTTGGTAGAGAGAATCGAAAGAACGTGAAGTTGACTGCAAGTGAAGGGTAGGGAATCGCTAGAGCAAGTTGCCTGCTTGCGAGCTAATATACGAAAATATACGAACTTGTATTTTTATCGAGTGATAACGCGTGACAATTTTACTTTTATCACTCTGCTCATTTTTTTCTATCAATTTTCAAGCATCTGGAAGTATTTATAGCTCGTGCGAACGAATATGTTGTACCATACTCGTTCGATCATATCGATTCTAAAACGATCTTTCGTTTCGACAACTTTTGAAATCCCTATGGATAAATGTCACTCTTGTAGCGTTCCTTTGCGCACGCAATATGCTTATCACTTCACTTCATTGATATTTTATTTATTTAACTTTTATTTCTAGGTATTACAGACATTTATTTAGTTTTATACCTAATTATAATTAATTTTATAAGCTTGGTGTATTTTGTGTATAAGAAATGAGTATTTTATTTTATTTTACTTAGACATACTCTAAAAAATTTAATCGACGCATGCGTAAAACGAAAACAATTGAAATTGTGTTTGTCATTTTCGTTTGCCGCTTGTCATTCCGTGAATTTACGAAAAAATTGAAAATTGTATTGTAATTTAGTATAACCTGATCAAAATGTCTTTTATGGGTGATATAATGAACCCGGGTGGTCTGTGGGGCCATGGCCCTGCTCCTGGAGCGTTCTACAACTTCCCTGGAACTGGGGCAAGTTCTGCACCGGGCCGCGTTGCTGTACAAGAATTCAAAGCTCAGTGAGTTATTCCTCGCACTATAAACTCTTTGTTCCTTCTAGTTTTTTACTCTCATGGAATCTCTCCATATTTGCTCCAAGATCCTGGCCAAAACTTGCCTAGTGAATGGTGCATGATTTGGTCACTTTTCAAACTTCATTCCTCATTTTCAGCTCAGCACAGCCCATTACAACCACTACAACTGTGGTAGCGGTGAAGTTTGACAAGGGCGTGGTGATGGCAGCAGACACCCTTGGTTCCTACGGGACCCTAGCGCGGTTCAGGGACTGCCCCAGAGTCTTCAAAGTCAATGACAACATTCTATTGGGTTGTGGTGGTGATTATGCTGACTTCCAGTACTTGAAGGACATTATTCAGCAGAAAATGTAAGTTATATAAATTTTTGTGTTAACTTGGTGATCTTGATGGGCCATCTTGTACATTTCCCACAAACAATGCAAGTCTTATACAAGTTGATACAAACTGCCTAGTAAATTGATAGTAGTGCAAATAAATTATCATGATCATATCATTAGTGTTACAAACTAGCAAGTTAGAATAACATCCAACTCATTCAGAGGGTGTTGTGAAAGGCAACTGTAGCTTAAATCCTGGGAATGGGCAAAAGCATTCTTTGTTAATATAAAATTGTCTATTCTTCAAAAGTGCCATGTTTTTCAAAATTTTCTAGCATAAAACCCTATCTTGATTCCAGTATTGATGAGCAATGCATCGGTGACGGTCTCAAACTGAAGCCGCGTTCCCTCCACTGCTGGCTGACGAGAGTTCTCTACAACAAGCGCAGTAAGATGGACCCCCTCTGGAGCAACTATGTGGTCGCTGGTATTCAGGTATGTTACAAACATAACATAAAATCACGCCTCTATCCCTTATGATGGGGTAGGCAGAGCATTAACAACCCATGCAAAAGTCGTTCCGCTACATCTGACAAATTTTAAGGGTTTTGTATATTGCTTTAGTGATGCGTGCAGCCCATCGCCTCAATTACAATGTACTATAATATAACCCTCGAATCCCTTATCTGGTTTTTACAGCATGCCTGCAGCTGGCACATTCTATGTTTTTCTATGACTCCCAATCTAGCATGCTAGCATGGAAGTAAATTACTTACTACTGGAAAAAACTGATTAGTTTTTTTTTTTTTTTTGGTGAACTTCAATTCAATTTGTGTTCTCTATGAGTTTGGATATGAATTTGCTTATGATTATGTCTAAAATAAATGAGTTATTTTTAAAATACTCTAAGGATGTTGTAAAAAATATTTAATTTCTTTGTCCATCTGGTTCAGTAATAGTCTAACTTTTGTCCAAATTGGTTTGTACCCTTCCACTGCGAAAAGAATAAAATAAGAAAAGTTCCTTACTAATCAATTTATTTTGTTTGTTCTTTTTATGTTATTTTTTTAGTGCACTGACAACGATACGGTAATGGACAATTGTAGATGCCAACCCTGTCATTGTGTTAGTTTTCTAACATTTTTAACAAAAGTAGTCTAGTCTAATAAATAGTTTCATTTTTATTGTTTAGTAATATAGAAAGAAATAGTCCAGTAAGATAATTGTACTAGACTGAAATATTTGAGAATTAAGTAAATGTAAAGTAGAATAATATTAGCTACATTCTATGTAGTTTAATAATATATATTTGAAGCAGCTGTAGTTATAGTCTCTTAACTCATTTTGGTTAGATTGTACTGGGTGTAAGGGACAATGTACCAGAAACTGATGAGGGTTGTTCAGTTAACGAAACTGAACAACTTTCACCAGGAAATCTTTTCAGGTTTTTTTTTTGTTTTTTCCTATTGGAAGTTGTTCCGTTTTGTTGACTGAGCAACCCATATCAGTTTTTGTTACGCTGTCCCTTACACCCGGTATGTATTTGTAGCAGCTGTAGGTTATCATGTTAGAGATATCCTAGAGAAATATCTGGTCAGGAATACCCTTCAATCAAATGTGCATGAAAGTTTGAGAGTCCTTTGCTCGTGTATGCTTAGCTTGTTTTTATTGTTACGGATTCCAACTCTTTGGGAGCAGCTGTTAGGCAAGCTTTGAGATCATGATCTCCGCAAAGTGGTCCTCTCCGCAAGGGGGCCCTTTCTCACTTGTATCTCCGTTGTGATAATGCAGTGTGCGTGGAAGGCTCTATGGCCTTTCTAATAAATGTTTAATAACACGAAACGCATTGGTTCTTTGTTCACCACTCGACTCTTCAGTCATGTCCAACTGTCAAGCGGACACTTCCGCATCTGAAGAGTCAAAATAAAGGCGAAACAGTGGTGAACAAAGAACCAATGTGTTTAGTGTTCTTCAACATTTATTACGCTCGATTTGATATGCATGGTTAACATCTTGACCTGACCTTTCTCTAGAACGACGATGGAAACTTGCCCGGGAACGCTCATAATTCAATATTCATGTCCATTTTCCAGGATGGAGAGCCGTTCCTTGCTGCAGTTGACAAGTTGGGTACAGCATACGAAGACGCCGCCATCGCGACCGGACTCGGCGCTTACATGGCGACCCCGATTCTACGTAATGCTACTGAAAATGTTGGACCTATTGACGAACAGGCTGCCAAGTAAGTTGATAATGATGTTAGAGACTGCTTAGTAAGTTGATCTGGTTTTCTGGGTTATTATTACTTAATTCAGATAATTATGTATATTGCTATAGTGACAGGTTGTCAGCCCATCGCCTAAATTACAATAGTGAAACTCTTGAATCCCTAAGCTGATTTTTGAGCTGGCACATTCTATGTTTTTCTATCACTCCCAGTCCAGCATGAGTTAATTTAAAGTTTATTATTATTTATTCCTATTATGTTCTCCCACAGGAAAATAGTGAAGAAATGCATGGAGATACTGTACTACCGCGACGCGCGCGCATTCCAGCGGTACCAAGTGGGCGTGGTCTCGGCGCAGGGCGTGGCGGTCACTGACCCCATAGAGATACAGCCTGATTGGTCGGTCGCGCACATGATTGAGATGAAGTGATGTGTTTGAATTTGGAATAAACGTATTTTATTTTTTATGGTTTGTTTTATTGTTTTGCCTAACTTATTAATGAAACTAGCTAAGAAAATTGAATTTTCTCCCATTTGCTCGGAAATTGCTTCAATATTAAAAAAAAAACAAAGCTTACATTCACTCTTTTCGGTACTCAATTGCGTAGCGGCCGGCAATTTCTCCAAACGACAGTAATGAGAATTTACGGCCGCTACGCGAAGTCTTTTAAGTACACACTAGTGTGGTTGAGGAGTTTTTTAGTTCACATTTCTTATTTTTTTTAAAGTTAAATGTGCATGTGACTTTAAATTTGAAAAATGGAATAAATGAATGAATGGAATGTACTCGTTCATATTAGCGCCAAAGAAAAAGAAATTGTCCAACAAAAATTGTTTCTTTTAATATTATTATTATTATTATTTATTATACACTAGCAGCATTAAATGCTGATGCGTGTATATCACTGCACTTGAGTCAATAAATATTTGTCAAGTCTATTTTTAAAACAGTTCACTGAGGGAGCACTTATCATTTTTTAAAGGTGTTTTTTTTTCATATTTCCTTACAAATGAGAGAAAAGTAGGTACTATACCAATACCAGTCTCAGCCGAAATAGCAATGTATGGTCTTGTTTACATTGGAAGTTCCAAATTTACTCGACCATACATTGCTTTATTTACGGCCTCTACGGTAATGTACTATTTCCATACATACGCCATAAATAATAATAGTCACGCCTGTATCCCTTAGGTTACAAGTAGGCTGAGCTTCAACGACGTCGTCATAAGAGTCCTTCAGTTTGTCTGTTATGTTGATTTTCTTTATTGGTCGCTAAAGAAAACAACGAAAATATTTTATAAATATAATTTGTTCATAAAAAATTCTGATCACAGCTAAGCGTACTTGCTAAATACAAATAAATACAATTACTAACAAAATAACAATAATCTACTTAGGTAACAACACGGCATAATCAACAGTTTCACAGTTCACAGCCCAAAAAATACCCATGAAATGCCACCGTGGTAAATATACAGGGTGTTAATTTAAGTGCTTCAGTAACGTATAAGGAGCCCATAAAAAAATATTTAAATAAATCCAACTCAAAAAATAAAAAAAGACAAAAGTCGTTAGGTATTTATTATGATTCCCAGAGTTGCGCTGTCTCTCGCACTATAACCAAATGATAGCGACTCGCGCGCGCTCGGTTATAATGTGAGTGACAGAGCAGGTTTTGGAAACATAATAAATGCCGAATTTTGATTTATTGATTGTTTATGAAATAAACTAAACTATTTCATAAACAATTCCTTGTCTATTGCCATGAGGGAAAGGAAGTTGTTGCGCATGTAGTAAGAAAATCGGTGCCTTGTTTTGACTACTAGTCAAATCAGCAACTTTTTATGAAATGTCAAAAACGCTTTTTTGTATAAAAATACTGGGTTGTAACGTCACTGGCTTGTAAATATTGACTACTCAATTCAATAACTTCTATATTTTTAACTCGATTATTAAATCTAAATGTGCATTTTTTTTTCAAATGATGAATGAGACCCACAGTTATTTTAGCCATCAGTTTTAAGTATAAACGTTTTGAATTTTTTTAGCCACCCAGTCTACATCCCTATTGTTAATATTATAGTTACTCTGTGCTTGTATGGAGTACCCTACCAGTGCTGAGAGCGTCAAATTCCAATATTAATTGTTATCATCGAATCTTCTTCGTCCTGTCACCAGTGCCATGTATGAGCCTGGTCAGGGGCCACTGGATGTAGTAATACACCAGTAGGATGATGAATATAGCTGTCATGAAGATAGGGAAGAGAACCGTGCCCCAGGTCGCTTTGAACACCGGATAGATCCAGTTGCCGGTCGTATAGTACGTGTGGAAAACCCTGTAAAAGAAAACATAGGTACATAAAGTCACGTCTTTATCCCTTTCGGGGTAGGCTAAAAGCCTAATAAAAGGCGATTGATGGCAATTTTAGATCGAAATGTGTATCGCTAATAGTGATAGGTTGGTACGTCCCCATCGAGGACCATGAGCCTACCCTGAATAATAAGGAAAAGAAGAAGAAACGGGAATGCATCGCAATGATTGCTTTCCTGCTCACAAAGTGCGAATTTTTACCGTGGCGAAGTGCCCCATAGAAATTAGGTACCTACTTAAAATAAAAGAGGTGCAATTCTGAATAACAATTTCTAAATTTGGCCCAGTCAACCTAACACTATAAATAAAATTTTAAAAAATATGTATTAGATTAGATGGTTTTAAGCTTTATCCGCAATTATTGGCGTATTTGGCATATTTTAATTTAAGTAGGTGATAAATATTCGTCACTAACAACATCATCATCTCCTTAGCCTTTTCCCGTATTTCACGGGGTCGGCTTCCTAATCTGGGGGATTGAACGAGGGTACTGGTGTTTACATAGAGCGACCTCCACAACCCAGAAGGGAAACCAGACCCAATCCTAGATTAGGCTTTTGCCAGGTTAGTGGCCAACTCAGTCAGAGCCAGTTTTTAAGCCACCACTGCTGAGCAAATGGCCTCTGAGCTTAATAATACTTACACACTGAAATACAGCACATAGTGAAAAATTATGTGCGCGACGTTCCTCCAATGGGACCTGGGTTCGGATCTTGGCCTGGTTAGTAGCTCCCACACCACCACGGGGACTATTGCTGTATGGATGATGTGGTTGGAGGTCCAGCTCAGGACCTGGTCCAGTTTTGGAGGCAGGATCAGCTCCCGGTCCAAGTTGTACAGGCCCCAGAATAGGCTGAATACCAACTGCGAATTAAATAAATTATATAAAATAAGTAGTATATGCAGGTTATAACGAGATCATTTTAAATAACGACCTCCAATAAAACATAACTACTTACTCATGCACTTTTAGTTACCTAAGTAAAATAAAATTGAAAAAAAAAAAGATAGGAATTCTATATATGGTTTTAAGATTGTTCTGCGCATTTGGCATATGTAATAAAAAATAAAATAAACAAAAAAGGGGGTATCTATATGTAGTCTCAGAAACAATAAAGCTAGATTAGTAATACCTAGATTAGGTAGATACAGCTTATTATATTGTTTCCATAATGTGACAGGTCTAATTTAAATTAACATTTAGAAAGTGACATATAGAATTGAGCCCTAACATATTCCGACATGAAGAAGAAGATGAGAACTTACAAGTGTAGAAGGCCACTGTATAGCTGAGAAGAGAGTATCTCTGAGGCCTCTCAGATGCTTGTTGAGCTGATAATCTTCTTTGTGCGAGTGTTTCAGAGTGAGGTAGTCACAGGTGAGACCGATGATCGCGTAGACCACTTGCAGAAACTAGAATAAAGAGAATCAAACAGTAGGGATCATTAGGAATCAAAATATTGGATTGTATTTTAGGTATTTTACAACATTACTGCCGATTCTGTTGTAGACACAACTTAAATTATTTTAGTGTGGTCCTGTCACTTTCTATTGCTGAGCCAGCGGAGTAAGTAAGTAAGTACTGTCACTTTCTATAATTTTAATAAGATAGAGACAAAAATACAACAGCTAATTATAATTCTGTCAAAGGGACGTATAACGCCTAAAATAAGTCGAGACCATCGAGCTTGCCATCTTATTTAAGGCGAGTAATGTAATGCCTTTGACAGGATTATTATCAGCTGTTGTATTTCTGTCTCTATTTTAAGTATTTAAATTTTAGAAAGTGACAGAACTAAACTAAAATAAGTTAAAGAATCGCATTTGCACATTCATCCTACTTAATTATAGTTAACTCGTTTGTTTGAAATCTCGCGCAAGAAAATGTGGGGAAATCTGGACTCAGCATTTTTCCAGTTTTATTAACAAACAATAGCGCTATATATACAAGTTTGTTTTACTGGTAAATGACGTATTTTTGTTGTTTCAATCATGTTTTTTTTTTTGCTTTAATTTGCTGGTAGAATATCCCACTAATCTGGTTTAGCATGCCGGTTAAGATCAACTATAATAAGATCACAGTTTTTTTTTACGCTGCATATTCATTAGATGGTCGATTACATCTTCTGAGCAAGAAGGCAGCGAAAGTGCTCACATTCAAATATTACTAACACTTTCTCTTATAATAGCCACAGAGAGACATATAGAATAGGCAGTCTAGATTTGTCTAGGTCTGGTCTGTTGAAGAATTTTAAGCAATTTTGCCTAAAAATCACTCTTAAGAGATTGAATTTAAGGTCGTATTAATGCGCGAACTGACTGTGTTAATTGGCTTAAACTATATCTATCTAAAAAGTGAAATTGAAGATTATTTAGAAGTTTAAATTATGTTTAAAATTTATGCTGCCAGGGTAGTCTTTATCTTTCATAATCATAATTAATTTAAGACTCGATAATTGGGTACTAGACTGGGTAGCTTAAAAAATTCAAAACTTTTATACTTAAAACTGATGGCTTAAAATATCGTGGATTTCAAACATCATTTAAAAAAAAATTCACATTTAGATTTTAATAATCGAGTTAAAAGTATATAGGTAAGTTATTGATTTGAGTAGTCAATATTTACTAAAATGTGACGTCATAACTCACTATTTTCATACAAAAAAGCGTTTTTGAAATTTCATAAAAAGTTGCTGATTTGACTAGTTGGAAAGTAGCCAATGGTAGGTTGCCTAATATTTATCAAGGTTAAAGATACAATACTTCTGGACCCCTGCTCTGACTCCTTATCAAATCAGTGGCTCCTCGGTTCATTGAACTTCACAACAGTACTTACAATGATCAAGATATAGTTTAGTGAACGTTTGTTCATTATACAAAGGGGACAATTCGTATGCGCACAAAATCACTAAATCTTGACTTAAATAGTCACATGTCATTCAACATTTTGAGAATTCAACATTTTGCTCCGGAAGGTGATTTCCTTTCTATCATGAGAGGACAGAAAGGGACGGCAACAATTTTGGTTAAGATTTAGTTAAGTCATGCTCTTCACGAATCGATAGCATAGTTAATATTAGAGAGATATCTTTATATTAGGTACTACATAGACTCTACATTGAATAATTTAAAAAATCTTTAACGAACAAAATTCGGTAGATATTATGCTATCTATTTCCTATACTCTATATAAGGTGTAAGGGACAGCTTCCTACAATCTGATAGGGGTTGCTCAGTTAATGAAACAGAACTAAACAACTTACACAAGAAAATTCTTACAGGAAATGAAAAAAAGGCTAGACAAAAATCATTTTTCATTTCCTGGAAAAAATTCTTTGTGAAAATTTTTCAGTTTCGTCGTCTGAGCAAACCCTATCAGTTTGCGTTCAAATTTTATAAGTTATTATTTCCATTAATGTTTAAGTATAATATAATTTATATATTTTGATTGTGACGAGTAGTGGTTACACATAAACCATCAGGGAGTTTTTGTAGCCACTTTCGCTTTTTCTATGTATGTTTTGTGTTTTCTAATAAATAAATAAAAATAATAACAATAATAATAAACTTACAAAATTCCAACAGGTGAAGTATCTAGCCTGGTTGTCATTGAAGAACTTGATGGTGGGGTCCTTGAACAACTCCTTAACCTGGTCCTCATGAAGTACGGTAGCCATGGATATAGTATTGACAGTATGCATCACTATAGTGACCACATAGCCGAGCATTCGGATGTAGATTAGGAGCGGCATGATGCTGAAATAACATGCATACATAGGCCCGTATTTATAAACCGCTTTCAAGAGTGACAGCATGTTTGAGTTCGTATTAGAAATGTCATTTCAGTACAAAAGGATCTGTCAAATCCATACTTAATATTGCTCTCAATCTTGAGATCGCTTTATAAATACGAGCCTTAAAATATTTTACCTTAAATAAGTAACATGCTGTACGTCGCGTCGTAATCAACTTTACAACAAGAATAAATTTTAATGGAAAAAATTATGTGTTTGATCCCTAGGTCAGAAAATACATTAGAATAGAATTAGTTTATTATAGGTTTACATCATCGTCATTTTATGATACTTGTGCTGTGTGTACCTATAGGTTCTTTCCCCAAACAGTTTGAAAAGTAGTTTACCATAACAGTTGACGAATATTTGTAAACATTTCAAAACTTTTTGACGTAAAACAGAACTGAAACTAAATACATACATACAATCACGCCTTTATCCCTACTGGGGTAGGTAGAGCGCCAACAACCCAAACAACGGTCGTTCCGGCACGTCTGACAAGTTTTGAGGGTTATTCCAGATAGATCTGTATATTGCTATAGTGACAGGTTGTCAGCCCATCGCCTATATTACAATACTGAAACCCTCAAATCCCTTAGCTGATTTTTACAGCATGCCCGGGAGGAGATGCAGCTGGCACATTCTATGTTTTTCTATCACTCCCAGTCTAGCATGGAAATTTGTATGTGTATACTCAGGGGCAATATTCTTAAAGATTTTTAAGAAATTTTTATTTTTAGCCAATTTAAAATTCACACTGAAGCGCTTGAATTGGTCGAATTTTCAATGCGACTGTCACTACAAAAATAAATTCAATTTCTTCCTTAAAAAAATTGTATCCGTTTCCTTGCTGAACAGGGAGCGATGAAATAAGAACGTACCTTAGTAAAATATAACAACTTCTTCTCTTTTAGGGAATATTATAAAAGCCACAAGACGCTCTGCCTACCCCGAAAGCGATATAGGCGTGATGTAATCTTACTTAATAATTCGTTTATACCAAAAGTATTGTTCAGTTCAATGCACCTTTCCTTGATTATAAACTATTGTAAACTTTTCATTATATCGACTGAATTAATTTTAATTTTACTTATTTAACGAAATCATGACTTACTTTTTATTAAATACATAAAAACTGTATTAAACAAACACTATTCCGCTGTAATTAATAATCACTATATTAATTTTATATTATAACTATAAACTTAAAATACTCATTCTATCTTAAGATAGACGTACTCACTGCTTCAACTACACAGCTAAACTAAAACACAAAATACTGCAGATCCCCATACACAATCATAACAAGAATATAAAGACCTTCTCTTACATACTAACAATAGTTCATCAAGGGTTCTACGTAAACTGGTATCGCAGTGGATCTTACTGCCAGTTTTAAAAGATCTTTGGGTGCCGAAGTTTTGTATGGTTTATTTAGATAGTGCCGGGTTCTTTATAAATTGGTCTTTTTAAAATCGATATAGTGGCTTATGAAGATTTATAAGATACGCAAAGAAGGAAATGAACACGGAAGTTATGTAATTTTTTGTAAATCCTAAATGTTTTTATTGATTTAATTGATTTTGGATCGATAAGTGTTTAATGCACATCATTCATTACCAAACATCCCAAACCAAACAAAGAACAAACATTTTCGACTTGTTTTATATTTTCCTTTTCCATAGATGTAGTACAATTTATTTGTATGGAGAAAGCAAATATTAATTTCAACTGAATAAATTTTCCGGTGAAAGTTGTTCAGTTTCGTTTAATGAGCATCAGCTGTCCCTTACACCAGGCTTAAAAAAAATTAAAGTAGGTACTCAAAGTCAAGTAGGTAAGTTTGCCTAAAATAGAACCGTTTGTTAAACTAATGTGTTGTGACAGTTTTGACCATGCCGATAGAAAAATAACATCAATGAACTACTATTATAATACTTCCTACCTCAATAAACTTTCGAACAAGGAATCCGATACGTCTAAATAAAGTTGACCCGTCCTAAACCACAATTTTACACCTAATCGTGGCTCTATCACTTTTGGCCACTTACTCTATTAGACAAACTTCTCAACGCATCTAATTAAATACATCATGAACCTTATCGCGTTGAATTTAGATCAAAATTTGAAAAACATAACGGTAGACAGTAAAGTTGTCTAAGGAGTGTGTCGTCTTGTGAGAGTGATCTGACCACTGGACGCCCTACTTTTCACGGTCAAGTGCAGTGGTGTTGCCAGCTCGAGAATTTTACCACGTTTGTGGGGGTTTTTGTTAATGCTGAGGTTACAGTACAAATTGCGAAGCTGCTCCCGCATCAGCAAAAAAAGGTCAGGTCAGGGATTTCCTCGTTTAGCTATAAGGCAACCTAACTGTACCTACATTTAATTTCTCAAGTAAGATTACGTCAGTGTTATAAAGTACCTACAGTGTATTGTATTAGGTATACCTAAAAAAAACATACATTTTTTGCTGACTACTCTCTCTGAACTGAACTCGTCTTGTATAAAGGGTGTAAATAAAGTACTGCCTTCCTTTAGACCTCATGTTCTACTGATGGTAACAAACAACTTTCCCAAAGCACAAAAATGTTAGCTCAATGAAATTTTAGGCCTTGTCCATAAAAAATAGCAGATTAGGAGAACATTTTTGTACGGAAAACGTCTTTTTTTCGCGCAAAATTTTTTGTGCTTTGGGAAAGTTGTTTAAGGTATCATTCATGAGCAATATGTGGTTTAAAGGAACGCAGTACTTTTTATATTGTAAAAGTAGAGCATTAATTTAAACTACATACATATTTTAATTTTGATATTTTTCCTATCACTGCACATTTTATCAATGTAATGTAGAGTTGATTGTACATGATATGATACCCAGCTGTTTGAACAAACCAGAAGTAAAGTGTATGATAAAAAAGTAAAATATCGTATTTTCCTATAGGCAATTAATTGCCTTTGACAAAAGCACATAAACATTTAGCTCATAAGATATTTTTAATTTAAACATATTGGGTACATAATTCACAGGTACTTGTACAATTGAGACGACCTTGCAAATCTCTTAGTACAATGGTGTAAACAATGCCACATCATACCATCTTCCACGGTATTTAAACATTTAGGTGCTAATCAGATCGTGAGCATGGCAACTCTATAGAAATCTCGGACTCCCAACATTTTACCGTCAGTCGTCTAACGGCAACCACGACTGGCCGGTTAAAAAAAAGAAAATAGTTTGTTATTGTTTCCGTTCTTAATTTAAAAAGTTTTAGTTTTTAAAAATGGCGGTGCCAGCTGTTTCGTACACCGTTTCCCGCGTTTTGCGGCGCGCGTCGCCATTTCTTTTTCAACAGAAAAGATTTGAATCGACGATGGCCAGTTTGACGAAAGATGAAATTCTAATACTGTTGCGGCCGCCATTCACGAATTGGAGTAATATTATACGCGAGGCGGAGAAAGTGGTTGGGTACCCGACGTCGTTTATGAATCTACGATGTCTGCTGAGCGACGAATTTGCAAATATGGCTCTCTATCTGCGAAAATTGGTAAGTTATTCCCATAATTATTATTAATTGGTAAGAAATTTGTATGGGGAATCTCGCGCGATTTTTTTCCGCGAGTGCGTGCACCTTCATACAACTCACATCACAGATTTCTGCGGATTTAATTCGCGCGAAAAAAATCGCCCTGCGTGCTAGGCCTAACGAGTGCTCGGTCTTTGCTTTATCAGATGAAAATGAAGGTAGTCCTCACAAGTGAAAAGCAAGCAACCGTATAATAAATAGAATGCTATTTATTATACGCGGGAAGAGAAGGACAGCTAGAACATTCTATATTTTTCTCGTATCAGGGAACAAATTGATAAACAGCTCCCTCCAACTTTGAAACGCAGTCATATAAATATAACCGGTGTTTAGAAACGTTTGTAAACATTCAGTTTGGTAGCACTTTCAATATTTCCAAACATTAACGAACATTCTTCACACTTCAATTAATGTAAGTATATATCGTATGACATTGGTCCTATAAGTTTCAATGTTTTGAACATTTCTATCTGTAATCGGAGGTTTGTAAACATTTAGAAACAAAGCGAAACTGTTGGCAAGAGTTGTAAACACCGGTAAGAGCGCCTCTTTAACCGAAATGTATCTCTTGAAACCAGTTGAAAGTCAGGCCCGTTAACTTTTAACTTTCACGCGATCAAAACTTTAGCAGGTCTCCCACTTGCCATAAAAATAATAATAGGCATGTTGACTGTGTGGCTAAAAAAATTCAAAACGTCATAAAAAGTTGCTGATTTGACTAGTAGAAAAATAGCCTATTATGCCACTCTTAATAGCCTTTGCCTTTTTAGGCACCTATCTTATCTATATGAAAGAGTAAGGATTTTTTTACACACATTTCAGTCATCAATTGCCCTCAAAACTTGTCAGACGTGGCGGAATGACCTTTTCTTTGGTCGTTTACGCTCTGCCTACCCCATTCGGGATAAAGGCGTGATTATATGTATGTAGGATATTTTTATGTAGGTGATACAAAAAAAAACCTTATGGACTTTAAACTTATCAAATTTTCCAGGTGGGCAGCAACCACCTAGTGATGCAGACAGCCAAAAACATCCTCTACGGGGACTCCAAGAACCTTCAACCCTGGGGGCTGATCATCTTGCTTTTATCCAAGAGTGTGAGGACCAGCTCGTCGCCGCACCAGCTGAAGAAGATGGAGGAACACCAGAGGCAGCTGGCTGAGCTGACAGAAATGATTAGGACTGGGCATTTGATACACAAAGGTAATAATACACTGTGATACATACGTACATTATAGTCAGGCTGAATCACCTCTATCTAGTAAGTATGTGAGATTGTTCTGGATGTGGTCAGGACGATGCATATATGGGGTGCACGCCCCTGTGTTATGCTGCAACCCTGGGGGCTGATCATCCTGCTGCTGTCCAAGAGTGTAAGGAGCAGCTCATCACCGCACCAGCTGAAGAAGATGGAGGTACACCAGATGCAGTTGGCTGAGCTGACAGAAATGATTCGGACTGGGCATTTGATACACAAAGGTACGATCTTCAAATTAATACTATCAGGGACAGCGAATGGGATCCACGAATTTAAGTGCCCTCTGATCTGAAGCACGGAATCTTCGAAGATAAAATTAAGAGATCTAAAGAAATTCTGATTATACGCAAATATACCGGATGTAAGAGACAGCTTCCCGCAAACGGATTGAGGTTTGCTCAATGAGTAGAAGCTGTCGTTTGCACCCTGAAATTACTTCGTCAACTGCTGTGGGGTTATCATATACAGTCTGATTCATCTTCTTCTACCGAGTCGACGGCAAGTCAAACTTAACCCGATCTCAAATTTCTCTAGCCCAGTAGTCGGCAACTCTCACCGCATCTTCTGTGGCTTGCATTAATTGCTCTCTCGTGCAGGTGGTAGGGCACATAGAGCACGATATTAGGTAGGCCATGGTCTATAGGTCTGATTCAATAAGTGCGAGATTATTCGTCTTCTTAGGAAAAGAAGTCATGTCATGGTTAAGCCATCATTCGTGAAATTTGTTGAAATATATTATTACTCTTTTCAGGTATTGTCAACGTACCATTCGCCAAGAGGAACAAAGACACAGAATCGGCAATTTTCGGCAACAAAATCGCCATTCTACTCGGCGACTATTTACTCGTCACTGCCAATGGCATGCTAGCCAACCTGAGAAACTCTGACGTCTCTTACATCATCTCTACGGCTCTGAAAGATCTCTCTGAAGGGGAATTCTTTGGAGAAAGAGACGAGCAGAACCAACCTCTCCCTGGGAAGCCCAACAAAGCAAACGAGGATTTAGATATCACCTTTGATACTAAGTCCATAAGGTTGGACGTTCTTGGAAAGCCCAGAAAAGAATGGACTGCACGATCAATCTTTAATGGGGTTAGCTTGCTTGGGAGAGGATGTCAATCTGCTATGGTTCTAGCTAAACAAAGTAGAGAGACTCAAAACTACGCGTATCATTTCGGTTGCCACGTAGGCTTGGCTTGGCAAGCCGCAGCCGAACTTCAGAAACTAACATCAGAAAGTAAAGAACAGTTCTGCTTGGCCAGTGCTCCAGTTCTATTCGCTTTGGAAGGCAACCCGGAGTTATACAAAATTATCGATCAAGCTAAGAATGATGTGAATGATGTTGATTATGAAGATCTGAAGTTTAATATATTGAAGACTGACGCAGTTGATAAGACGAAGATGTTGTATGATGAACACGCTAAAAAGGCGACGGCTTATGCGGAAAGTATTGGGCAAAATGAATCCCTTGATATGATTAAGAAATTAATTAATACTTATTGATATTATGTCTGATGTAAATGTAATGTAAAAGGATAATAATGTAAGGGATCGATGAACATTATAATATCAACAAATGCAAGATTTTTTTGTATATTACATTATTCTTAGATTAATTATGTAATCTATCACATACTTATTATTTTTGTAACGAAATGTACTTATTTATCGTAATATAAATTAAACCTATAAAAAAATTATTATTGTTTTGTTTCATAATTATTGCAAACAGTTTCAACCGGTTTTATTGAATGTCAAAAAAATATGTAGGCTGTTGGCTGTGTTTGAAAAATAATGAAAAATTGTTTAAAAATATGTATAGACATTAAAACCATATTTTGTGGGTATTGACTTTTAAAACTTTTCGAAATTGTTTACAATCTGTACGAACCTTCCTTGATAAAGTTAGGTTGTGCTGAAATACAATTATTTACTCATTTGCACATAATAATGGCAAAAAACTGACAGAACAGTAGTGTTGCACTATACAGGCCAATTATGTGAGCGCCCGGGATTCGAAGGGGCGACCTAGATTTACCGCGAGCGTGCCAAGGCTGTACCTAACAAGCCATGAATGTGTCTGCGTGATCAAAAATAATGATGGCACTTATAATAGGAGAACATTGACCACAAGTATAGTCACGCTTGTATTCCTTATGGGATAGGCAGAGCCTCAACGACCTCTTAAAAGGGAGATCGACCCTATGAACCCTGGTGCCAGAGTTTTTAAACCGCCTAATAGTCACTATCAAAGACAGTACCGGGACCAACGGCTTAACGTGCCCTCCGAAGCACGGAAACCTATCTCTTCTTCTTCCAGACAATCAGATGATTCAGTCTGCATTGTCCTAACCAAACTGGGGAAAATGACACGCAGTGATAAATTGACAAATATCAACTGAGTTCCCCCTGGGAATCAAACCCAGGACCTCCAGATCGGGAGCCCATGGCGAAGACCACTAGACCACGGATGCAGTGGGCCGCATTAATAGTGATAGGTTTCGAGTCCATCTGACATAGTCTTCGTTTCCCTCTTACTGAACTCAACGAAATGGAACTACCGGGAAATATAGCAACTGGAACATTCTATCAAGTGTTTGAAAATGGTAATTCGTAGATACCACCCAAACACCACAAAAATCTCCTAATGGTAAGTAGTCACCGTAGCGCAGAAAATTTTATGTTTTTCGAACATACATTTTCACCGTAAACACAACGATACCGCGTTCTAGAAACTAATCGCGCCATCTATGATTTCAGTAAGAAAACTCTTACAAAGTATGAACCGCGTATGAACCGCTGCGTCTGAAATCTTATTCATTTAATGTACGTTAAAATAAATAGAGGGCACCACTTTATCGGAATCATCATTACTATACCTGGACGACAGCGTAAACCGAAAACTGTTAGGGGTTGCTTGCTCAATGAACGAAACTGAACAGAACAACTTTTTTTTTATTTTTTTTTATTGGGTTTAAATAAGAGGCCAGTGTGCTATCGGTATACTCCTGGCCCCTCCCCATCACATCACATATTTACCTTGTAACATTGGTATTAGTATTTAACATATTACAATTGTGGCTACTTAGTAATAACAATTATTGTGCACATCACATAGATACATTAGTTGCAGTATTTAATATTATACAAGTAACTTTTTCAAGTTGAAAATCTTTTTTTATGAGATATCACAGAACAACTATCAGCAGGAAATTCTTACAGGAAATTAAAAAATAATTGGCTTTCCCATACAAATTGTCTGATTGAGGTGGTCATTTTGTTTGGAAAAGTCAAAAAATATTTCATTTTCTGAAAGAATTTCCGATAGGAGAAGCAGCTGGCACATTCATTCTCAGTCCAGCATAGTAGCTAGTTGATAAGTTGATTGATAGATTGATACATAAGTAGGTAAGTATTTGTATTTTTTTTATCACTATGTAAGTTTTTCGGTTTGGTTAGAAAACTAGAGGGCATGTCAAGTCATTGGTCCCGCAACTGTCTTTGATTGTGGTCGTTACATAAACCATGTGTCAGAGAGAGGCCTATGGGCTGGAGATGTGTTAGCTGGCGGTTTTTTGACTTCAGTCGCACTTCGATTCAAAAACCAATAAGAGGTTTGCAAAAAAAAAGTTTATTAACCTACTCTGACTTAGGTACCTATGATCTCATAATTGTCTTAACACGCTTAAAATGTATCTTGAAATTAGATTTTGACGCAAATGCATTGAAGAGTAACTAATAATGTTTTGATGACTCGCCTATTATAGTACTACTTGTTTACTAAGGCTCGTATTTATAAAGTGATCTCAAGATTGAGAGCAATATTGAGTGCGGATTTGACAGGTAATTTTGTACTGGAATGACATTTCTGATACTAACTCAAACTCGCTGTCACTCTTGAGAGCTGATTATAAATACGGGCCTTACTTACTTAGATTAGATGTTAATAAATAAGTATTCTATTTTTTTTATTTGTTTACTTTGATTCGCAGATTTTCACAAATATTTTTGCCTATCAAAAATCAAAAATAAAATTAGGCAAAATTATTTTCATTCATTTTTAAAACTTTTTGTCTAGCTCTATTTGAAAACAAGTAAACAAGTAAATATAGCAAAATAAAATTATTATTTGTGCACTAAAAAAAAATCTAAATATAACTAGTTTTTCCAGTACTTTACACGTGGAAATACAAGTATTTTATCCAATAATTGATAACATATAAATTAGGTAAATATTATGATCACATTATGATCGAGACGATGACCTTTGAAGATAAAACAAATTTGACGTGAAAATATAGTTATTTTTAATGTGATCTATTTGCAAATTATAAGTATTTAGTACAAGTGTGTAAGGGACTACTATTTAGTTAGAGGACTGTCCCTTACATTCTTGTACTTATTTTCACTTCCTGAAAGAATTTCTTCGTGAGAGTTGTTCAGTTTCGTTGACTGAGCAACCCCTATCAGTTTGCGGGACGCTGTCCCTTACACCCGGTATACCTCTCGACATAAAACTGGATAATGGAGGAAAGTTGTCGCATCTAAAATTCACACTTAAACGCTACAATTTAAGGGTGAATTTAGGAATGCAATTATTAGGTGGTTATTAGGTTATTTATATTGCGTTATTGACAAAATCAACCCTACGATCTCCGAATCGGAAACTCAACGTTTAAACTACTAGACCACGAGCCAGCTGTAAAGTAGTCGTATACAGTGCAAGCGATAATTGTTGCTGTCCCTTTTTGTTCTCTCAGGATAGACAATGACAGGTGACCATTTAAGTCAAGATTTAGTGATTTTGTGCGTATACGAATCGATACCACACTGTCTCTTTTTGAATTTGTTTATGGAGACTGATCCATCGTTACAAAATCTTATGTTGCAACGATTATGAATAATACTTTCTAGATTTTTGATCAATTTATAGATAAATACTTGGTAATATAAAATACAATTTATTGATCAATCGGGAAACTAGTATTAATAAAAAAACATAATTATTATATACAGGTTTTGAGGATAGGCCTAGCTAGCCTGGTTTAGGCACCAACCACTCTCACAATTTCTGCTTCTTAACATTATGCAACAACTCCTGGGTTTTTATGCATTATGCAACAAGGTCCTGGATTCCATTCCCAGGGAGGGGGGGAACACAAAGTTGTCAATTTATCACTTTGTGAGATTATCCCCAGTTCAGTTAGGACAATGCAGGCAAAATCACCTGGCACAGGAAAAAAACCGTGGTTCGGAGGGCACGTTAAGAAAATTGAGAAAATTATATTAAAAACATGGTACAGTCAGCAAAGTAGACATCTGGGCAGGCCCGCTCGAAACGAATGAGATTATTTTAGAAAATTGTTGATGGATTTTCATGAAATTTACTGCAACAAACATACGAAGTTTCATGAAAATCCATAAATCATTTCCTGAAATAATCTTATCCGTTTAGAGCGGGCCTGCCTTCTTTGCTGACTGTACACTTTTGTGAAAAATTTGCGCAGCTCACTGTACCTATTTATTTCTAATTATGCACCATATTTTGCAGATCCCTAACTGTCTGGTCACAAATATTATAAAAATAGCTACATCCTAATTGCAGATTCTATTACGACTCCAGTTAAATCGATATCTTCAAATCGATCTTACATAATAAAGTTATGATATGATCTTCTCGCAGTTTAGATCAAGATAAGTACATAAAAATATAAAAATAAGTATGGAAGTTTGTACAGGAAAACGCATTCAAACTATTGATACAAATATTTTTCTAGTTTATAGTTATGGCCTCAAGCGGTGAATGGTGGTATGGTGACGAGCGGAGCGGGCAGCGGAATTTCATAGGATGTTTGGAAATATTGTATGTGATTGCTGTCGATTCTCGCGACATTATTCTAATTCTAATTCTTAGATAGCGCTGTCACTTTCTTAACTTTGACAGAAAGACAAAATTAATAAAGCTTTTCTATACTAATCAAAGCCAACTTACAAATATTTTTATTATATACAAATGGGCATTTGCCAGACTTATTCAGTACTTCCCCGCTATCCGCTCCGCTCATCACCATGTCCGCTCCGCTGACGCTGTCCGTCCGCCCTCGTATATAAAGGCAGTTGACTTCCCGCCCTGGACAGTGCTCGGTCGCCCTTCATAGAACGTATTTCATCAGTTTCGGTCAAGTAGAGGGTTGGAGCACGTGTTCAAACGAGTTTTAAATCGTAAGTATTTTTGTTAATTCTTTTAAAAAAAAACGGGATTAAACATAATGTTCTTTTTACACAAATTGCAACTGAAAATTTAATCATACATAGAGACAATTGAATCAGTAATAATTTAGTAAGAATTTGTTGGTGCGAAATGTTTACATTTTAATAAAAAAATCAAATAAAACAGTTGAGAATGTAGGCGAAAACGCATAAAAATAAATATACAAGAATTGGACAAAAGGGTTTGCTCAGACAACAGTTTTGGACAAACTTAAGTATTGAAGGCATTATTAACATTAGGTATTAATAACACATTTGAAGTGGAACTTCAAATGTGTTATTAGTTAGGGACTGAGCCTGCTTCCCGCAAACTGATAGAGGTTGCTCAAACAATAAAACTAAACAACTTTAACTTGATTAATTGGCAAATTAATTTGATTTAATTTATTGTAATTTACTGATATTAATAATAATATAATAACATATATGGACAAATAATTGCATACATGACTGTAATGTAATTTGGTCTGAAATAAAGCAATTTTATTTATTTATTTATTTTAACCACTAAATTATTTCAGAAAATGTGTTTTTTTTCCATACAAATTAACTGATCTAGGACCAACTTGTGACCACATTTTGTTTGGCAAAGTCAACATCCTTTTTATTTCCTGAAATAAAATTCCTGGCATAAGTTGTTCAGTTTCGTTGACTGACCAACCCCTATTAGTTTGCGGGAAGCTGTCCCTTACACCCCGTATTAGTTTTGACACTACATATTAGTTTATTATAATATTTATTTATGTAGTAAAATGTATATATTTTCACGTATATCATATGTACCATGTTATTTATATATGTATGTAGGTATCTAATGCACTACCCCGCTTTCCTTTTTATTTTATGTTCTCCAATACTCAAAGGTTGCCTGGAAGAAATTGCTACCTTAGCAATAAGGCCGCCTGTGTTGTACTACTGTTATGTTCTGTTTTTTTTTTGTATCTGTAATTTTTGGTTTTACATTCAAAATATCTACCTCTTCCGTGTGTATAAATATACAACTTAAGTATACATGTGTATAACCTACACAATACAGGGTGTAAAAAAAAGTACTGCGTTCCTTTTAACCACATGTTCTACTGATGATACCAAACAACTTTCCCAAAGAACAAAAATTCGCCTTCTTCATTCAAAAATGCTTGCCACATCTACAAGTTTGTATAGAAAAGCAATTTTTTTTCAAGCTAAATTTTTTCTTTTTTATCTAAATTTTTTATTTTTTTCGCCTGAACAAGCAGGATTCCGTCCAGGTTTATCGACCACCGACCACCTCCATGCCCTAAATCAGATAATCGAGAAACATCACGAATATGATCGACCACTGTACCTGGCCTTCGTCGACTATTCAAAGGCATTTGATAGTATTTCACATAAATCTATATTTACAGCTCTCGAAAATCAAAATATCCCTTCTACATATATAAACCTAATTCGCCATATTTATTATAATAGTACTGCTTCTGTGAGACTTCAGACACCTGGACCATCCTTTCCGATAGAACGAGGCGTGAAGCAGGGTGACCCTCTCTCTCCTAAACTATTTACAAGCGTTCTCGAAGAGATATTTCAAAAATTCGCAACAGAGTGGGAAAACAAGGGTCTGAAAATCGGACACTCTAAACTAACTAACCTTCGTTTTGCGGACGATATTGTTCTCTTCTCCTCAACGGCCTCTGAGCTACAAGAAATGCTAGAACAACTAAGCCGGGCAAGCCTCGAAGTTGGATTGAGAATGAACATGTCGAAGACCAAGGTAATGACTAACAGCACTGAGCAAATTGTGGAAGTGGATGGGGAGAATATCACATATGTCCAAGAATACCTTTACTTAGGCCAAATAGTCTCTTTCCAGGCGAGACAAGACAAGGAAGTCGAAAGACGGACTGAAAACGCCTGGAAGAGCTATTGGGCTATGAAAGACCTGATGAAAGGAGACTTGCCTCTGACTTTAAAACGTAAGCTAATGGATATGTGTATTCTTCCCATCCTTACCTACGGAGCTCAGACCTGGTCTTTGACTGACGTTCAGAAGTATAAACTCGGGGTTTGTCAACGAAATATGGAACGCAGCATACCTACTTGGAGTTAAACTGATTGACAGAGTTCGGAACTCAGTGCTGCGTTCCCAAACAAAAATTGTGGATGTAGCTCAGAAGGCCGCCTACTTAAAGTGGGATTGGGCCGGCCACGTCACTCGTATGCCAAACGAACTATGGGCTAGAAGAACTACCGAATGGGAGCCCATTAATGCTAGGAGAAGACGTGGACGACCAAGAAAGAGGTGGCGAGACGAACTCGATATATATCTTACGGAATGGAGAGAACTGGCACTAGATCGAGAAAAATGGAAAGAAGGGAGGGAGGCCTTTGCCCTGCAGTGGGACACCACAGGCTCATAAAAAAAAAAAAATTTTCTGCTTTGGGAATGTTGTTTCGTATCATTAGTAGAACATGTGGTTTAAAGAGACGCAGTACTTTTATTTACACCCTGTATAACAGAAAATGTAATTTAATTTCTAAATAACAATTCAATTGTTTGAACAGTAGGCGCGAGTGATAGTAAATAGAGAAATTGATAACAAATAGCAATATTGAACACGCTTTGACAGAATATGATAAATGTGACGTTGGATCAAATAAAGGAACTAGTATCGCAATACTACATACATACATATAATCACGTCTTTATCCCTATTGGGGTAGGCAGAGCGTTAACATAATCAAAGGTCGTTCTGCCACGTCTGACAAGTTTTGAAGTTCCAGAAAGATCTGTATATCGCTTTAGTAACAGGTTGTCAGCCCATCGCATAAATCACAATACTGAAACCCTCGAATCCCTTAGCTGATTTTTACAGCATGCCCGGGAGGAGATGCAGCTGGCATATTCTATGTTTTTCTGTCACTCCCAGTCCAGCATGGAAAAATCGCAATACTGGGTGTAAAAAACCCAGATTTACCCAATTTGTTCAGTTTCATGTGTAGCGGTTCATACCCTAAAATATGACCAGCATATTTTATATACACATTTACATTATGTACCTGCGGAGATGAATTTGCGAAGTCAGTTTTCAGAAAGAAAATACACTTTTATGTTCTTACTAAAATTTTATTGTTTTGCTAATAAATTTGCAATTTTTAGGAATAATTACTTACTTGAATTGAAATATAAAAGGATTTGAAGCTAAACTCATTATAATTACAACGTTTGATTGATGGCTAAAATGTAAAACTCAATATTGCACAAGTGACGACTTTTTTTAGGTTGTTGACGCTCTGCCTACCCCATTAGGGGATAAAGGCGTGATTGCATGTCATGTAATTTTATAAAATGTTTAGAAACAAACAGCCTATTAATTTTTTCCACAAAGTGTACGTATTGCGTACATTACCACAGAGTATATAACATTACCCACATGCATTACTAGGGTTTCGCGTCTGGTCTCGGGGATTAACGGATTACGGACAGCTAAGTTTGAATTCTTTATTTCTAAAATCGATAAAACCCTTCGATCAGCAGGCGTCACGCATTATGGAGAAGGTAGAGATTCAACTGCTTATTAAAATACGTCTTCCTTGTGTGTGATCATAAATTATATTTCAGATGCCATGTATTGGTTGAAATGCTTTAAACGGCCTACGTGGTCTTGTGGTCTGAGCCTTGTTGTCTGAAAATAAAAAGGATTCCGTGCTTCGGAGGGCACGTTAAGCCGTCGGTCCCGCGGTCGCTGGCTTTGATAGTGGTCGTTACACAAACCATGTCAGAGTCAGAGGCCTACAGCTGTGCTATTATGCGGTTTAAAAACTCAGACACCAGGGTTCACTCCAAAACCACTCGACAAGGGAGAGAGAAGAAGCATGTCAAATATTAAAAAATGTGAGATACAATAAATCAAATATTCGACCGTGGACAGGATTTGAACCTGTTACCTACTATAACCCTCTAACCAAAACAAACTGAGCAACCGAGCACTATAAGTGCTAAAAACACATAAAAAAAATATTTGTTACACTTCTCGTATGTTTTTTTTTAATTATTAATTTGTAATATAATATTTTGTATGTAATATGAAAGAAAGAAATAATAAATTCGCCTCGGGCACGACTCGAACCTGCGACTCTGGAATGCCGGTCCACCGCTCTACCACTGGGCTACCGAGGGCGTAGCGAAGTGATGAATTTGTTATAGGCTTTTTCGTATGTGATACAATGATAATATTGTTTTGTTTCAGTTAGTTCAAATTGTGAACTCCTGAAGATGGATCACGCAGAGTTTCGCGTCAAAGGTGAGTAATATGCCTATAATTTATTGTATTTTAATTTATTTTACGTATTTGGAAAATAATCTAAAAAAAAAATTATGTCCGATCCCATTTATTATGTAGTAAACTATATTAATATGATACGTATGAGAAATCATGTATCTGCATTTAACACACTCTGTTGATGTCCCAATGTAAATAAATTTAAAAGGTATAATGTGACGTATAAAAAAATGAGAGATCAATGGTTAGCTAAGTCGGTAGCGATATCACAAACATTTTAGAAATAAATACAAGGGTTGTTTGTTCAGTCAATGAAACTGAACAACTTTCACCAGGAAATTCTTTCAGGAAATGGAAAAAAATGGCTTTTCCATACAAATTGTCCATGTTCGAGCATGTTATTAGACTAAAACTGAAATGGGTACTTCTCCTACGGAAATGATATGACGGAAATTTTTAACTATTTATTACATTTTTTAAAAATATATTTAAGTGACCCACATACAAAAAGCTATATACTATTCAGTATTCACATTAAAAAGCTTGTAGCTGTAAAATTATTCTAATGTAATGTTTTTATCGCGGAACATTGACGGAAAATTCCGTCAATCAGGAGAACTACCCAAATAAGTTACCCAAACCTTGGTAAACTGCAGGTGGGACCATAATTACATAGTCAGCAAAATGCAACATAACGTCAATGAAACCACTCGACAATTGTGCGTATTTCCTTGACAATCGAGGAAATTATTTCGTCCTAAGGCTTTTTACACTATAGGCTAGGCAATAGGCATATGCATTTGATATGATCTATATGTTCAATTATTTCTTTTAGCCATTTTAGTGTTAAGGGTGACGAGTAGGTATACATACACACATTAGTTCATACATATACATTAGTGTAATTAGTACCATGCCGTGTGATGCCGGGTTAGAATAGCATCACCCCATAACTTCCTGCGGGTGTCGTAAAAGGCGACTAAGGGATAAATCCAGGGAATGGGCAGCAGCGTTTCCTGTGAATGGAAAACTTGTACTGCGCTCACCAACCCGCCTGCCAAGCGTCGTGAGTATGGCATATACCCCCAATGCCGGGGAGGCTCATGTCCAGCAGTGGACTGTTGCGGCTGATGATGATGAATTAGTAGCTATGATTATTAAAATTCCAATCAAAGATCTTTGACAGTGCATTATGAGCTTTACTAATTAATATTCTGAGCACATATTTCCTTTACGCAGATCTTATCATAAATTGGTATAAATATATAATTTGCTTCACTGCAGTTATATTTAACAAATAATTAGTCACCAGTAAATTTATTGTAAATAGATAAAATTACAAATCTATTAGCAAGGTTGACAGGAGTAAAAATTACGGTCATATAGGTATAACTGACTGTTACACACGAATTGCTTATTCATAGAATAACTTATAAATCTGCCTCACAGAATGCTATTTAATTTCTCTAGCCGAGGCCTTCTGGAAGAGATTTCTTTTTATATTTCTTAGTTTTCTATGAATTTTATATTATGTCCTTTGTATTTTATTGTGTACTGTTAAATAAATAGTTTATTACCTCTATAATTATTAAGTATTCTTCTCGGGAAAATTCAGCCTTTGAAACTAAATAAGTAGTACCTTGTAAAAATAAAGCTTTTGTTCATAAAAGATAAAAAAAAACATATCCATACAAATCCATTGTTGCTTTTTATTATTATTATTGTTATGGCATAAAACGTAATTTCACATAGAAATAAACGAATAATAGTATGGAGAGTGCAAATAAAGAAAAACATCTTTCTAAGGAAAATATTCCTGTGGTATATCGAGCTGAATAAACAAACACATTTCTGTTGCTAACGTCTTGATTGTAAAATTAGAAGAAAAGTGTTAGGCCCGTATTTATTATCAGCTCTCAAGAGTGACAACGAGTTTGAGCTCGTATCAGAAATGTCATTCCAGTACAAAATTACCTGTCAAATCCGCACTCAATATTGCTCTCAATCTTGAGATCGCTTTATAAATACGAGCCTTAGAGAACGTTGCTGTATAAAAACCCATCTGGTTGGAGAGCATGTGTCCACACTATGTAGTCAACTGTACAAAGGATTCAATCACCGAAGAAAGATAGAAAAAAAGACATATACGAGCTCTTTTTTATTTGTTGAAAAGGAACTGGCAAAGACATTGCACATTTTAAAAGACTTAAAGATTTTTTTACAGAAAGTTGTTTAGTTTTGTTCACTGAGCAATACCTTGCACTCGGTTTAAGTTATACATACATACATACTATCACGCCTTTATCTCTAATGGGGAAGGCAGAGCGAAAACGACCTAAACAAAGGTCGTTCCGCCACGGCTGACAAATTTTGAGGGTTGTTTAAGATAGAGTTGTATATTGCTGTAGTGACAGGTTGTCAGCCCATCGCCTAAATTACAATATGCTGGAACCCTCGATTCCCTTAGCTGGTTTTTACAGCATGCCCGGGAAGAGATGCAGCTGGCCCATTCTACGTTTTTCTATCGCTCCCAGTCCAGCATGTTATGTGTAAGTTATACAGGGTGTTTCTTTATAAGCGACAAATAACCAGACAGAAGGGATTTGCGCGTGCTTATTGCGTCGTTTGTCAGTGGATGTAAAACCCGGTTTATTGTAATGTTGATCCGGGCACCGGTTATTGGTTCGACCGGGTAAACCGGGCAAGCTTATTGATTTGGATAAATGTGACGTTTATATGGCTCGTATTTATAAAACGATCTCAATATTGAGAGCAATATTAAATATGGATTTGACTTTGTACTGAAATTGATTTTGTACTGAAATGACATTTCTGATACGAACTCAAACTCGCTGTCACTCTTGAGAGCTGATTATAAATACGGGCCTATGTCACGCTGATTTCACGGTGGACTGGAAGTTCGCTGGCGTTCTGTAGTAGGAAACGAGAGGCTCGTTGATACTCTACCTGCGACTACACTGTAAGGGATACAGGCGTGACTATAATGTATGTACGTACGAAAGCATTTTGATTTTACATTTAAATTTACTTATACTTAATTATCTTTAATCAAATGCCTTTGATTCAAATATCTGTAATGTAATAATCTTGGATTCAAATATCTTTGATTTAAATATCCTTGATCAAAATTGTATTTGATCCAGTCAGTACCTTTCATCATCTTCCTAGCATGTTTCCCGTTTTTCACGGGGTCGGCTACCTAATCTAGGGGATTGAACGACGGTCCAGTCAGTACCTTTGAGTATCGAATATTTTTGACTCGGTTATTTTTAATCCAAACTTTGATCCAATGACTAATTTCAATTATCTTTTTGTACTGAACTGACTAACACTCGATTTTATATTTTTCGATGCAATACTTCTTCTTCTACTGATAGGCCCGTATTTATAATCAGCTCTCAAGAGTGACAGCGAGTTTGAGTTTGAATCAGAAATGTCATTTCAGTACAGAACGGCCTGTCAAATCCGCACTTAATATTGCTTTTAAACTTGAGATCGCTTTATAAATACGAGCCATAGAGTTCTTGACCCAGGCGCACAGAGAGACAGACAGACACCGCAATATAGGTACAAATAGTGGGCGAAATAGGTAATACGAATATTTATACGAATGGATGAATACTAGGATCTAATTCCTCTTTCTTTCTCCTTTACCTGCAATCAGTATGTTCTTCACAGCGAAAGAGATGGTGGACTACATCGCGGATTACCTGGAGAATATCCGCGATCGCCGGGTCTACCCCAGTGTTCAGCCAGGCTACCTTCACAAGCTCCTGCCGAGTGACTGTCTGTCTCTCTGTGCGCCTGGGTCAAGAACTCTATGGCTCGTATTTATAAAGCGATCTCAAGTTTAAAAGCAATATTAAGTGCGGATTTGACAGGCCGTTCTGTACTGAAATGACATTTCTGATTCAAACTCAAACTCGCTGTCACTCTTGAGAGCTGATTATAAATACGGGCCTATCAGTAGAAGAAGAAGTATTGCATCGAAAAATATAAAATCGAGTGTTAGTCAGTTCAGTACAAAAAGATAATTGAAATTAGTCATTGGATCAAAGTTTGGATTAAAAATAACCGAGTCAAAAATATTCGATACTCAAAGGTACTGACTGGACCGTCGTTCAATCCCCTAGATTAGGTAGCCGACCCCGTGAAAAACGGGAAACATGCTAGGAAGATGATGAAAGGTACTGACTGGATCAAATACAATTTTGATCAAGGATATTTAAATCAAAGATATTTGAATCCAAGATTATTACATTACAGATATTTGAATCAAAGGCATTTGATTAAAGATAATTAAGTATAAGTAAATTTAAATGTAAAATCAAAATGCTTTCGTACGTACATACATTATAGTCACGCCTGTATCCCTTACAGTGTAGTCGCAGGTAGAGTATCAACGAGCCTCTCGTTTCCTACTACAGAACGCCAGCGAACTTCCAGTCCACCGTGAAATCAGCGTGACATAGGCCCGTATTTATAATCAGCTCTCAAGAGTGACAGCGAGTTTGAGTTCGTATCAGAAATGTCATTTCAGTACAAAATCAATTTCAGTACAAAGTCAAATCCATATTTAATATTGCTCTCAATATTGAGATCGTTTTATAAATACGAGCCATATAAACGTCACATTTATCCAAATCAATAAGCTTGCCCGGTTTACCCGGTCGAACCAATAACCGGTGCCCGGATCAACATTACAATAAACCGGGTTTTACATCCACTGACAAACGACGCAATAAGCACGCGCAAATCCCTTCTGTCTGGTTATTTGTCGCTTATAAAGAAACACCCTGTATAACTTACACATAACATGCTGGACTGGGAGCGATAGAAAAACGTAGAATGGGCCAGCTGCATCTCTTCCCGGGCATGCTGTAAAAACCAGCTAAGGGAATCGAGGGTTCCAGCATATTGTAATTTAGGCT